>SNQJ01S0182942.1:0-19063 GCA_010110895.2 Picea sitchensis | reverse complement strand
TATCACATAAATGAGATTTAAAATTTAAAATAAATAATTATTTTTTAAAACTTTGGATAAAGGGGTGTATATTTTATGGTCAACCATGAACTAATAGAAAGTCAAGCCTAACTCAAAGCTATATACCATGCCTATCGGCAGGGATAATAATAATAATCTAGGATTTGATTGGTAAAGTCTACTGAGGTGTGTTCTTAACCATTAGGCCCTCTTAGGTTGTATATAATTTGTCATATTATCTTAATAGTGTAAACTCTATAATTATAAAGATATATCTTGATAATTATCTAAGGGGTTACAAGTTCAAATCCAGAGGGGTAGGGTATGTACACCTACATATACTTTACCAATCAATTTAACATGCATTCCTACCCATCAAGTAGGGTTAGGGTATAAATTTAACGTGCACTCCCACCCATCAAGTAACTACCCTTTCAGTGACGTTCTATTTTTATTTTTGTCCCTCATTTGAATATTATGTGTCATATATGTTTTTGTTCATTTTTATTATAAATACAAAAGCAGGCACAACATAAAATTATTATGAAATTGCATTTAACATAACATCATCAAATTGTTATAAAAGACAAGAGATAGATGAGATTCTGAAAACCCTATCTTCAACTTTGCATGTGACAACTCCCATCTCTTGCAAACAGAGCCACCGCACCCTGACTTGCAGACTACCACCGAGTCAGAGCATCTAGTCTCTAGCAATGAATCCAAGGGTCGGGGGGCGAAAACCCCCTCATACAGAAATATGGACGCAAATGACCGAGAGGGGACAAGAGCCAAGCTACCAGCTTTTGAGCCACCACCCCATCTGCAAGAACAATTCCTCGCCAAAGAACAAGGTTTCAACAAAAAGATGGAGGTAGAGACGAGTACATCTCATCCAAAGGCGTCTCGAGGATGGAAACTGAGAAAATGCACTCCCCAATCTGATAAACCACCCAGGTATACTATCAACTCGACCAAGGTTGGGGAACACACATAGTTTATGAAAGAGCATGCCCTAATAGGGAAATTTTTGGGCCTCTGGCCATCGGAAAGGGACCTCATGTGATGGATCAAAGATTGGTGGAATCCAAAGGGAGACTATGAAGTTCAACTCAACTCCAAGGGGTTCTTCACGATCATCCTCTACAGCCTAGAGGACAAGGATCGGATTTTGGACAATGTGTCATATTTCTACAACTCTGCAGGGCTCTTCCTCAGGTTCTAGACATATTGCTTTAGCCCAGAGAAAGAGGACTTCACCATGGCACCAGTCTGGATCTGACTCTACTCCCTACCCCGGGAATTCTGGCTTGAGGAAATTCTCATGGAAATACGGAACACAGTGGGAAGATATGTAAAATCCTCAGAGGCAACAAAACAAAGGAAATACACCTCCTATGCCTGCATATGTGTATACATGGATATCTCGAAGGCCTTACCAAGTTCAGTAACCATAGAATACCAAGACGAGGACTGGAACCAAACCATGGATTATGAGCACATTCCCTTCTGTTGCAAAAACTATCATGAGCATGGTCACATCTTCTGTGACTGTCCCTTAAATGCTCAAAATTCAAAAGCAAGGGACGGAAATAAAAACGATGGCTACACAACAATCATAGGAAGGAAAAAACAACCCCCCAAGAAGAAAAATCAAGAAAGCAACCAGAAAATCCCCATCAACAACTCTTTTGATATCCTAAATCAGCTCCCAGCATAAGAGGAGGTGGAAAATCTGCATAAGAAGGGAAACTAGGACAAGGATAAAGGAAAGGCTAAGCTAAAGCTTGAATCAACAAAAGGACAAAACCAAGAAACTGATCCCATAGTTCAACAGAATGAGGATAAACCAAAGGATGGAGGGGACACCCTCATGTAGTTAGATGACCAGGATCTAGCGGACATTGACCTGGAGAAACTGGAGGAAGCCTTCAATAAAAAGGAGTTGCAAACCATCCCAGTAGAACAACCGAGGAAAGTGCATAAAGTATTCATTGATTCCACGGTAGGGGCCACTTCACAACTAGGAATATCGCCAGATCCAACACCTGAGCCTAGGCTCACCCCCCGTGAAAGAAAACGCTGAGGCCACAAATCAACACACCAACTCATCAAAGAGGTAGGAAACTACATGCTTAATTCGGGACAGATCCACCGCCTTACGAAAGGGTACTTCTTTCCACCACCCAACTCATCATGATGAAGATCATCACCTAAAAAATTAGAGGGCTTAATGGAAGGTCCAAACAAAGGATCCTTCAAGACAATATTCGTGCAGAGAATCCAGACATTTTCCTTTTACAGGAAACAAAATGTGTTGGGGAATCTGCTAAAGATATCTTTCGGTGATGTTGGAGGAATTGTACATACTCAAATGGTGTTGTAGGGGGCTTAGCCATTTTATGGAACCCTGCCACAATCATAATAGATCAACCTTTTTCCACGGATGGCACACTCACGGTCCACTTCAGGGCCCTAGGATCTAACAAAGATGGAATGATTACAAATTCCTATGGACCGCAAAGTGCCCAGGACAAGGACCTTTTCTTGCACAGGATATCTACAGAAAGTTCGATGTTGAGATCTGCACATTGGATAATAGGGGGAGACTTCAACATCATTCTCATGCTGGAGGAAAAGACTGGCGGCACAAAGTGGCTAGATCAGGACAGTGGTAAGTTCAAATCACTAATAGACCAACTAAAACTGATAGACATAGAAACTAGAAATGGAATTTTCACTTGGTCCAACCGGAGATCTGGCAACCAACATGTTGCAAGAAGATTAGATCGTGTCCTCATCTCTGAATCAATAATGTTAGATGATCCAGTGTTGGAAGCCAACATTCTCCCAAAAGTTGGTTCAGATCATTGGCCAATCTCTCTCTGGTTAGATACAGGAGAAACACCTAGAGGACCTACAACATGAATTTATTTCATAGGGAATGATGGTAGACTCTGCAAGGGAGGAAGAAAAGTTACAGACATATCTAGAGGACGCCAAAAACAAGAGGAGATACTTTGGCGACAGAAATCTAGGGTACAATGTGTAGTGTCCCCAAGGCCGAGCCCCGTTGTAAACCATGTTCTGAAATGAATTGTAATTATGTTTTATAGGTTGGTGAGCCAAGTTTTTATAAGCTGGAGGATTATGTGTTTGTTAGGCCAGGGAGCCTGAGTGTTGAAGGCCAGGAGCCTATTGTTGTATATGTAATCACACAGAACAATTAATAAAATATAAACACCGCCATGTGCAGACTGACCACGATGAATGAGTGAAGGGGGACTAAGCATCCATAAGGTGGGCAAGGAATTAGGGGCTGGAAGGTGGAAAAGGGGTTAAGTGTTGAGCCTAGGGGCTTAAGCCTGGGAATAATATTTTAATATTATCCCAAAAGACATGTGTATTTTATGTTTTATCCTAAGTTTCTGGAAAAGGGAGAACATGCAAGGGAGACGCGTGCTGGTGGAAAGCATGCAGTTTCATGGGTGACAAGTGTCAACCCTGACGCATGCGAATAAAACGGCCAGGGTGAGCCGTGAGAAGGGTTCCTCCCCCATTCTACCCGATTGTTTGAACGCGTACGGAGCCCTAGATAGTACTACCAACCCGACTCCTGCAGAGAACCTTTGTGTGTCCCTGTGATTCGAAAGGTCTATGTCTGGCTCTGAGAAAACTGGTGTGTATATTCCCTGAACGAGAAGCCTACGTGGATTTGGGAAAGAGTCTGTGTTTGTTCTGGAATGTTGGTACACCCCTTCTCTGTTCTAAATCAAGGAGTCTAAATCGACCCCTACGTGGACGACTCGTCACGCATCCTTGAGAATCCATAATGTGAGTCTATTCTGTGTTGCCAAATTGAGAAAATAGAAGTGTCTAGTCCCTGCTAAGCCTAGTTATACTGTTGCACTTGTCTGGAGCTACCCTGGGGTGTTCGTGTCTAGATTCCCGTGAATTGTGGTGGACGTGTAGTGTTTGATCTTGTGTGGCTTGTTGGCCAGTTTGTACAACACTCTCTTCAGGTGAGAGAGGTGGTTGAATATTGGAAGAACAGGTTGTTGGACCTGTGAACGACTCCCTCCAGGTGAGAGAGTGCACAGAGGAAGGAGAGAACTCCTGGAAGGAACCTTGAAGCTTCCATAGAGCCCGGAGACTTCTGGTCCAGCTTGTTCCTGTAACCCAAGGCAAGGGAGATTAGCAGCCGAAGGAATATCCAGGTGACAGAGAAGGTGTATACTCCTGGGGTGGAACAGACATGTGGGGAATGAGGGTCTGTGGGCAGTGAACGTGGGAGGTTCCTTGGAGAGAATCCCTTCCTTGTGGTTGTGTGTTGTTTTCCCTATAACCTCAGCCTAGCCTAGGATTCCTTGTCTTGGGGTGGAGCTTAGTCCCAGCTCGGGGGTGACCCACTGTTGAGATGATGAGCAATGTGGTCTAAGGCTGGGAGGTTCGTGGAAGGCCTGCACTTGGTTGGTGGATTCTACCACTGTTAAAAGATAAGTATCTGATTATGTTTTAATCATGTTTTGCATGAATCTACTGCCTATGTTATCATGATTTCCGCTGTGTATATGAATTAGTATGAAATGCTATCGATTGTTAATTATGGCAGTAACTCATATGAATACTCTGTGTAGAATGTGTTTATTTGTTTAAATGCATGGGAATTATAATACCTATATGAGTTATGTACCATGTGGTGTTAAAGTTTCTTTTAATAGCGATTACGCCTTAGTAGCAGAAAATGAGGGTGCTACAGTTTGGTATCAGAGCCAAGGTTTCGACACTGAGCCTAGATGGGCCAGTGGAGCGGTATTTGGACCGAGAATGCGAGGGGAAATTGGGTCTAGAAGGCCAATTTCGGACCCTGGTTTTCTCCAAAGTGTCAAGGAGTTACTAGATGAGTTTTTAAGATCAGGAGGTATAGCGACGTTATGAAACCGCAGCCAGTGTGGCATAAGTCCACAGGGAGAGAGGACTCCACACCAGAAGTGTAGGAGCTTTAGGATCTATTCGGGAGGGAAGGTGAACTCTCGTAACCGTTAGATCTGGAAAGTGTGCGCGGGATTTAAATCCCTTTGGAATTGCACAGGAGGAAAGAAATCGGGACCATAAATCCCCAAGGTCCATGAGAATATCTGGACCATTGATTTTTCCACGTCCAACAAGTCATGGAAGAATGCACAGGTAGGAACCAATCTGAGCCGTCAGATCTCGGCTGGAAAACCCGACAGCCGTTGGATCTGTCAGGAGTTACCCAAGGGTTAAACCCCCAATGAATAGGGGTGAAAGCCCTGAAATAGATCTAGACTGTCCGAACGACGGAGGCCATGTGTCGTGAGATTTCCCATTTCGGGAAATCGGGAATCGTGAATTCGGGAGTTCCAATGACAAGAGGTCGGGCTCTCACCTTGATAAATCCCGACCTATAATATCGAGACATTATCATGTGGCTAAGTCCCGATGAACGGATGAGATTCCTTTGGGGAATCTTAGAGTCTATAATGACCGTCAGATGTGGAGAAGAGATGTCAACTTTAAGCCAGGGCGTGAATGCGCATTAAGGTAAGTAGCGAGCAGATCTGGACGACCAGAGTTTACCCACCCAGATCTAAGGCCGAGGCTTCATTCCGGAGCCCCCTTTCCATTCTGCCTTTAGTGGTGAGGGGGGGTCCGGAATCGGACGTGAAACTCTCAAAAAGTGGATATTAATTTACCTTGATCAACGGTGATCAGGTGAATTCTGGACCCCCCTTGCCATTCTGCCTTTAATGGGGGGGGGGGGGTCCGGAATAGTGCAGCGTGTGAAGTGGGGCCCCCTCCTGTCATGTCGACTACCGTGTCGCATTTCCCCCTCTGCCACCTGTACTCCACTTAACCGCACGACGATGCATGTTCTCATTGGCCATTCGCTAGCCCTCGAAAACCCGAAATCCCGAAACAATCTACACCATAGATTGTGGGAGAAGAACTTGACCGTTGGATCAAGTAAGTTAGTAGACAGTGATTTCGTGATTTCAGCAAATGGAAGTTCAAGATGTGTGGATGCACGAACTTCCGATGCCCGAAACCCCGAAACACCGAAAGAATCTGCACCATAGATCTGAGAAAGATATGACCGTTGGATTTTGCTAGGAATAGAAGTGGACACATGAATTTGTACCACGTGCCAGTGGGTCGGGGAGAAAAGCGAGAGTGGTGGAACTGATGACGTCGTTAAAAAGCGACGTGGAACCTCATTAACGTACCATGTGCCACCGTAGTTGTGGGTGACCACTGTACTATGTGGGCCCGGAGGGTAACATAAATCGGAATTTCGGAAGTCGGGGGTTGGAAAGGAAAGCAAGTCTGAAAGCCTCGAAGGCCGCAACCCCGAAACCCGAAGTCCCGAAGTCCCGAAATCTCCGAAGACAGAAGAATCGTAGCGGATTTTAAGGACAACAACTATGTTGTGGGCCTGGAGAATAAGGAAACCAATTTTTCAGAATTCAGGAATTGAAATGATAAAAGGTTGGGAGTCACTGTAAAATGAACTCCCGGGTGCCGAAAACCCGAAGTCCCGGGTACCGAAAACCCGAAGGCTCGAAAGTCCTGAAATGCCAAAAATGAAAGTTTCGAAAACCCGAAATTTGCAAAGCTGAACGAGCGCTCAGAAAACTTATTTGAATCGAAATGTCTTTTGTTCTTGTTCGTATTGGCTTATAAATGTTGTGGATTGTTATTGAAGTTTTAATAGCCTGACAAACTTCGAATTTAATTGCATAGTGCGTGTACAGATTTCAACAAGGGTCGGGACTCCAGTTAACCAACGCCGAGTATGGAATGGGAAAAGATGCAGATTGCCTCCGAAACATGAGACAAACAAGAAGGAAAGGATGTCAATGTGGAAGTGGAAGGATCGAACTACAATGGGCACGGAAAAGAAAAGGATAAGGAAGGACACATAATGAAAATCATTGAAGGATTGCAAAGAGAGGCCAAGGCTCGCCGAGCTGATAGCCGAAATCTCATGAAAGTTAGGGATAGGCAGTGTGTATTAAACTTAAAATTTTTGAAGAGCCTGGAAAGAATAGAGAGGAAACTCGAGAAGGGAAGAGACTCAAGTAAGACGGAGAGTCGCAAAACCCATGGGAGAAGAAGTAAGTCGAGAAGTGATAGTCGACATCTTAGTCACTCCCAAGGATATTCTGACAGGGAGACACACAATAGTTCAAGCCCGTCCCCTACCAGAAAACATCAAAAATCTGGAAAGGAGGAATTGAAAGGGGAGATGAACAAGATTAAGCCTCCAACAATCGATAGACAACATAAGAAGGAGGAAGATGTCGAGACCTGGTTGCTTGGCATGAAGAAATACTTCCAACTGCAGAATTATTCTGCCCATGCAGAAGGAAGAATTGCAATGTACCAACTGAAAGGAAAGGCATCCATGTGGTGGGATCAGTTTNCCATGTGGTGGGATCAGTTTGTGCAGGTGCAACACATTAGAGAGAAAGAGGTCACTTGGAAGGAATTTAAGAGGTATTTCGAGAAGAAATACCTGACTAAAAGATACTATGACAGAAAGATGAAGGAGTTCTTTGAACTCAAGCTAGGCAGCATGACCATTGATGAGTATGAACGAAGTTTTCTAGAACTACTGAAGTATGTTCCATTCATCAAAGATGAGGCTGTCAAGATTCAAAGATATCTAAGTGGACTACCACCTTCCATGAGTGACAAGATTCAATATGACGATCCTAAGACCATGGAAGAAACCATAAGAAGGGCGAAATGCTTGTATGAACAGGAAGGAGAAAGGCCTACCCATCGGAAGGCTTGGAATGATCAGAGGAAGTTTAAGAAGGAACAGAGGCAGAAGGGAAACAAGCCTTCCTTTTTCAGAAATAGTCCTTGGGGACAGCCATCTTTTAGAGAGCCCAGGAAAGTTGAAGGGAGTGAGCAGGTGCCAAGCCCGCCACCTATGGAGTGTTGGGGTTGTAAAGGGAATCATAGGTACAGAGACTACCCCCACAGAAAAGACAAAGCAAGAACTGTCCATACTGTTCAGCAAGCTAAAATAGTGGAGGATATGGGCAACAGAATGCCGAGGATCTATGCAGCCCTGGACAACAAGCAAGCAGAATTTCAATCGCACATGATTGAAGTGGAAGGTACGATCAACAACCGACCACTTGATTTTTTAATTGATTCAGGGGCTAGCCATAGTTATGTAGATCCTAGAGTGGTGAAAAGTTTGCATCTAACGAGAAGCAAACATGAGAAGTCTTGGTTAGTGCAGTTGGCCACAGGGACCAAGAGGAAGGTCACTGAATTGGTTAAGTCCTCTTTAGTGGACATGAAAGGAATGAGCACTAAGGTTGAATTGAACATTTTGCCTTTAGGCTCATACGATTGCTTAATTGGGATGGACTGGTTGGACCAGCACCATGCCCTTCTGGATTTCCGCAACAAGAGGTTTACATGCCTGAACGAAGAGGGAAATCCAGTAACAGTCCAAGGAATTCCCAGAGTCGTGGCTATTAGGGAAATCTCAGCCATGCAACTGAAGAAATGTTACCGGAAAGGCTGTCAATTATATGCAGCTCGGGTGGAAGAAGCATCCTGAGATGTAGTATCGAATCTGGAAGATCATGAGGTACTCAAAGAGTTCAAGGACGTATTCCAGGAGGTACCTAGACTACCTCCGAAGAGGGACATCGATTTTTCTATAAATGTGATGCCTGGAGCAGCTCCAGTTTCGAAGGCTCCTTATAGAATGAGTATGCCAGAGCTGAAAGAGTTGCAATTGCAGCTTGAAGAGCTACTAAAGAAGGGATACATTCACCCCAGCGTGTCACCTTAGGGAGCCCTGGTCCTATTCGTGAAGAAGAAAGATGGGACGTTGAGGCTGTGCATTGATTTTCGGCAGTTGAATAAGGTCACTGTCAAGAACAAGTATCCTCTGCCAAGGATTGATGATCTTTTTGATCAGTTGAAGGATGCGAAAATATTTTCAAAAATAGATCTCAGATCTGGATATCACTAAGTGAGAATAAAGGATGAGGACATTAGCAAGACTGCCTTTAGAACAAGGTATGGTCATTATGAATTCACAGTGGTGTCGTTTGGACTGACAAATGCACCTGATGTTTTCATGTGCTTAATGAATGGAGTGTTCAGAGATTATTTGGACAAGTTTGTCATAGTCTTCCTGGACGATATCTTAGTGTATTCCAAGACAGAGGAAGAACATGAGAAACACCTGAGAATGGTGTTGCAGGTGTTGAGAGAACACCGGATGTACGCAAAACTGAGCAAGTGCTCTTTTTATCAAAGGCAGATCCATTACTTGGGGCACATTATATCAAAGGAAGGGATCACTGTGGATCCTGAGAAGGTACAGGCCATTCGAGAATGGCCAGCGCCAAGGAATGTGGCAGAAGTTAGATCTTTTATGGGTCTGGTGGGCTACTATAGGAGGTTCATAGCCGGATTCTCAAAGATAGCTCATTCTATCACTTCCTTGCAAAGAAAGGAGAAGAAGTTCCAGTGGACTGAAGAATGTGAGAGCAGCTTCCAGCGATTGAAGCAGCTGTTAACCAGTGCTCCAATCCTGAAGATTGCAGATCCAAATAAGGATTACGTAGTGTGCACATATGCGTGTAAGGAAGGGTTGGGAGGAGTTCTCAGCCAAGAGGGATTTGTAGTTTGTTATGAATCCTGAAAGTTGAAGGAGCATGAGAAGAATTATGTCACTCATGATTTAGAGTTGGCAGCAATCGTCCACGCCTTGAGGAAATGGAGACATTACCTCATGGGCAAGAGATTCGAGTTAAGAACAGACCATAACAGTCTGAAGTATTTATTTGATCATCCGACCTTAAATGCCAGGCAAATCAGATGGCTGGAGTTTCTGTGTGAATATGACTTTGATATCAAGCATATCAAAGGGAAATAAAATAAGGTGGCTGACGCACTCAGCAGAAACGTGCAAAAATTACATGCTACAACCATTAGCATGTACAGAACTGAGATTAAAGACAAAATTTTGGAAGCTGCCAATGTTGATTTGCAGTACAGAGGTCTAGTAGCAAAGCTACAGCAGTGTGAGAGACCACAAACCAAGGAAAGTTACACCTTGGGAACTGATGGTTTACTTCTGTATAAAAACAGAGTGTATGTACCCAATGTCCGAGAATTGAAGCTGGCAATTCTAAAGGAGATGCATAACGTGACTTATGCTAGACATCCTGGATATTAGAAGATTGTGGCAGCAGTCAAAAGCCATTATTTTTGGCCGGGTTTGAAGAAAGAAATTGTTGAATACATCGCCAGATGTATGGAGTGCTAGAAGGTTAAGGCTGAGCATAGGCACCCAGTAGGGTTGTTGCAGCCTTTACCTATTCCTGAATGGAAATGGGACGTGGTAACAATGGATTTTATCACCGGACTACCTAGAACAAGCAAACAACATGATTCAATCATGGTGGTGGTGGACAAGCTTACTAAAGCTGCCCATTTTATTCCACTGAAAACCACCCATAGGGAAGCAGATGTTGTTGATATATTTTTAAAAGAAGTTGCACGCTTGCATGAAATTCCTAAGACAATTGTGTCTGATAGGGACCCGAAATTCACTTCGAATTTTTGGAAAGGACTATTCCAAGTATTCAGAACGAATCTGAACTTTAGTACAACGTATCATCCCGAGTCTGATGGACAAACAGAGAGAGTGAACAGAGTGATAGAAGACATGCTGAGAATGTATGTGATGGATAAACCATCAAGGTGGGAAGACTACCTGCATTTGGTAGAATTCGCCTACAATAATGGGTATCATGCATCATTGAAGATGAGCCCATTCGAAGCACTTTATGGAAGAAAATGCAACACTCCAGTGAGCTGGGATAATCCAGCTGACAAAGCAGTAGTTGGGCCTGAGGTGCTCAAAGAGATGGAAGATCAAATGATAAGAATTAAACATAATCTAAAAGATGCCCAGGATAGGCAGAAAAGTTACACGGATAGTAACAGAACCCATAGAGAGTTCAAAGTGGGTGACCATGTTTTCCTGAAAGTGAAAACTCACAGGAGTTCCCTGAGCCTGGGAAGTTGCGCCAAGTTGGCAACAAGATTTTGTGGGCCATTTGAGATGATGGAAAGGATTGGGCCGGTTGCATACATGCTTGCATTACCTGCATCTATGACTGTACATAATGTGTTTCATGTTTCACTTCTTAAGAAATATGTACCTGATGCTAATCATGTTATCGATTGGAATGTGATTCAGGTGGAACCAGAAGGTGTCTTGCAAGTGCATCATGTACGCATATTGGACAGGAAAAGCAAACAGCTCCAGAATCGAGTCATAGAGCTTGTAATGGTCCAGTGGACCTGGTATGGTCCTGAGGACGCGACATGGGAGCATGCAGATGTTATGCGGGCAAAGTACCCGCATCTTTTTGAATATTTTTGAAAAGCTTGCAGATGCTGTGTAAAGTTGCACTGACGACAGTGCAAAAATAAGGGGAGGGAGATTGTAGTGTCCCCAAGGCCGAGCCCCATTGTAAACCATGTTCTGAAATGAATTGTAATTATGTTTTATAGGCTGGTGAGCCAAGTTTTTATAAGCTGGAGGCTTATGTGTTTGTTAGGCCAAGGAGCCTGAGTGTTGAAGGCCAGGAGCCTGTTGTTGTATATGTAATCACACAGAACAATTAATAAAATATAAACACCACCATGTGCAGACCGACCACGATGAATGAGTGAAGGGGGACTAAGCATCCATAAGGTGGGCAAGGAATTAGGGGCTGGAAGGTGGAAAAGGGGCTAAGTGTTGAGCCTAGGGGCTAAGCCTAGGGGGCTTAAGCCTGGGTATAATATTTTAATATTATCCCAAAAGACATGTGTATTTTATGTTTTATCCTAAGTTTCTGGCAAAGGGAGAACATGCAAGGGAGACGCGTGCTGGTGGAAAGAATGCAGTTTCATGGGTGACAAGTGTCAACCCTGACGCATGCGAATAAAACGGCTAGGGTGAGCCGTGAGAAGGGTTCCTCCCCCATTCTACCTGATTGTCTGAACGGGTACGGAGCCTTGGATAGTACTACCAACCCGACTCCTGCAGAGAACCTTCATGTATCCCTATGATTCAAAAGGTCTATGTCTGGCTCTGAGAAAACCGGTGTGTATATTCCCTAAACGAGAAGCCTGCGTGGATTTGGGAAAGAGTCTGTGTTTGTTCTGGAAAGTTGGTACACCCCTTCTCTGTTCTAAACCGGGGAGTCTGAATCGACCCCTACATGGATGACTCATCACGCATCCTTGAGAATCCAGAATGTGAGTCTATTCTGTGTTGCCAAATTGAGAAAATAGAAGTGTCTTGTCCCTGCTAAGCCTGGTTATACTATTGCACCTGTCTGGAGCTACCTTGGGGTGTTCGTGTCTGGATTCCCGTGAATTGTGGTGGACGTGTAGTGTTTGATCCTGTGTGGCTTGTTGGCCAATTTGTACAACACTCTCTCCAGGTGAGAGAGGTGGTTGAAGATTGGAAGAACAGGTTGTTGGACCTGTGAACGACTCCCTCCAGGTGAGAGAGTGCGCAGAGGAAGGAGAGAACTCCTGGAAGGAACCTTGAAGCTTCCATAGAGCCCGGAGACTTCCGGTCCGGCCTATTCCTGTAACCCAAGGCAAGGGAGATTAGCAGCCGAAGGACTGTCCAGGTGACAGAGAAGGTGTATACTCCTGGGGTGGAACATGCATGTGGGGAATGAGGGTCTGTGGGCAGTGAGCGTGGGAGGTTCCTTGGAGAGAACCCCTTCCTTGTGGTTGTGTGTTGTTTTCCCTGTAATCTCAGCCTAGCCTAGGATTCCTTGTCTTGGGGTGGAGCTTAGTCCCAGCTCGGGGGTGACCCACTGTTGAGCTGATGAGCAGTGTGGTCTAAGGCTGGGAGGTTCGTGGAAGGCCTGCACTTGGTTGGTGGATTCTACCACTGTTAAAAGATAAGTATATGATTATGTTTTAATCATGTTTTGCATGACTCTACTGCCTATGTTATCATGATTTCCGCTGTGTATATGAATTAGTATGAAATGTTATCAATTGTTAATTATGGCAGTAACTCATATGAATACTCTGTGTAGAATGTGTTTATTTGTTTAAATGCATGGGAATTATAATACCTGTATGATTTATGTACCAAGTGGTGTTAAAGTTTCTTTTAATAGCGATTACGCCTTAGTAGCAGAAAATGAGGGCGCTACACAATGGCTTAAGGAAGGTAAAAGGAACACCAAGTTCTTCTACCGCTCCATGGTGCACACATGATATATCAACAAAATTAACCAACTAGAAGACACCCAGGGTAACCCCATTCTCGATCATGCAAGAATAGAAGTTGAATTGATGAACTACTACAAAGACCTCCTAACGGAACCCCTAAGGGATAGAATGTCGACCATAAGCAAGATAACCCAGCACATCCCCTTCGTGATCACAAAGGAATAGAATGAAATACTGATGAGGCCAATCACACAAGAGGAAGTTGATCAAGCAGTTAAAGAGATGCCACTAGGAAAAGCCCCAGGGCCGAATGGATTTACAACAGACTTTTTTCACTATTGTTGGTCGCTGATTAGGGAAGAAGTCTGGCAAGTAGTAGAGGAATCTATAACATCTGGACAAGTCCTCTCAGCTTTCAATGCCACTTTCCTCACTTTAATCCCAAAGTAATAAAGGGTAACCCATCCAAAGCAGTTCCAACCCATAGCCCTCTGCAATGTGATCTACAAAATCATCACGAAGGTAATAGTTCTACGACTCAAACTGGTCCCGCCCTTCATCATCTCCAAGGTGCAATTAGGCTACGTGGAGGGATGCAAAATCATGGATAGTGTCATCCTTGTGCACGAGGTAATACACTCACTCAAGTCTACTCATACCCCAATTATGCTCATCAAACTTGATCTCTCAAAATCCTTTGATAGAACAAGCTGGCAATATATGTGCTCGCTCCTCGAGGCCTTTGGTTTTGACGACGCCTGGATAGCTTGGATCATGCAACTCACTTCCTCGGCCTTCTTCTCTATTCTAGTTAATGGAGTGCTCTCCCAACCATTTTCCCCCACCAGAGGAATTCATCAAGGGGACCCCCTTTCCCCTTTCCTTTTTGTCATAATGGCTAAAGGCCTTGGTCGTTACATTAATGCCTCAGTTGAGGATGGTTCCCTCAAAGGCCTACCTCTTCACAATCTCCAGCCGGCACCCTCTCACAGTCAATTTGTGGATGATACCTTGTTGATGAATACCCCCACTTCCCAGGAGGCTAACAAGCTCAAGACCATTCTCACAGACTTTGCAGAAGCTTCGGGAACCTCCCTAAACCTGGACAAGTCACAACTTTACTTCTTCAATACCCCATTGGCAATCCAAACCCACATCTCCAGACTTCTGGGGATCCCCAAGATCTCCCTTCCATCCAATTACCTCAGTATCCCCCTTCTAGGGGCAGCCACTCGTAACATCTCTTGGGATAGCCTCCTGCTATCCATCTCTAACCATCTAAATAGATGGACCTTTCTCTCTCTCAACCTAGCATCTCGACTAGTCCTACTAAAATTTGTGCTTCAAGCACTATCGATGTACCTATTTACAACCTTGGCAACACCACAGGTAGTTATCAAAGCCATCAGAAACCTCCAACGAAATTTTCTCTGGCATGGACACCATCCGGAAAAAAAAGTGGGCTTTAGTAGGCTGGGATAAAATATGCCAGCCTAAATCAATTGGTGGACTGGGTCTTAGGGATCCAGGAAAGCTCAATTGCATAATGGGGGAAAAACTTTGGTGGTGTTGGCTCAAACACCCCACTGAATTATGTGCTAAACTTTGGAAACTCAAATATGCACCTACCACTAATGAGGACTCCTCATTAGACTAAATGATTTGATTCAGGGATCCAACATATGGAACACAGCCTAGTGCAATCGGCCTCTCATATAGAAACATTCTTTTTGGGAGATACGAAATGGAGAGAGGTCCTTATTCTAGCAAGACTCCTGGCATCAATTTCCACCATTGCACTCAATAGAAGAGATAAGCCCCCTTCATCAACAAATGCAATTCAGGGACACACTACATGTAAAGGAGCTTTGGAACGAAAACTTGTCACAACACCCCTGGCGCATATGGAATACTCAACCCCATGAACTAAACATACCTGAAGATAGAAATACACAGCCCTGGGGGGATTTTGTCTTACATCGAAAGATCTGCATTAGTGAAGATCCGAACATCCTCAGGTGGGGACACTCGCCAACAGGAAACTTCTCAATCAAATAAGCATACAATCTTTAGGAAAATTACCACATGCAACCTAAAGAGAACATCTGGGATAAAATCTAGAACCCCAAATTATGGCTGAAAATCTCCCTTTTTCTCTGGATAATAGCCCAAAATCGCATACTCACTTGGGATAACCTATGGAAGCGGGGCTTTGTGGGACCTTCAATATGCCTCCTCTGTCAGCAAAAGGAGGAAATAATGGAGCACATATTAAATCAATGCTCTCAAAGTGAAGTAATCTGGGACATGGTAGTGCAAATAATGTGTCGTTCCAACAGAAACAAAGAAAGTATTGTTAGCACTATTGAAAACTGGGACTCCATTTCCTCTCAAAACCCAATATTAGATTGCATCTGGCAACTACTACCAGACTTCATAGTCTGGAAAATCTTGAAAGATAGAAACAAAAGAATTTTCCACTCTACTTCCTCCCCCCCCACACTACTTGGGAAAATATCCTCACCCTCATATAGGAAACAATCAGAGTCGAGCCTTGGACACATAATGATATGCATTGCAATCCCTCAGAAAGTCACATATTCTTGGCATGGCATCTAAACCTCCCTGGCCACCCCCACCAGGCCCCCCCTAGTCTAGCCAAACTTTCTTGCATACCTCTTTCTTGGTCCCCACCCCCTCTAGGCTTTGTCAAATTAAATTTTGATGGATCCTTAAAGGGATATTCTGGACCATCTAGCTTTGGAGCAGTTCTTCGAGATAGTGCGGGGAAGATTCTACACATCACAACATAATACTTGGGACTCAACAGAACTTTGGAGTCTCATTAAGGGAATCAAATTAGCAATCAATCACAACATCCATTAACTCATAGTGCAAGGGGACTCCCAGGTGAAAATCCAACTTGTCTCAAAAATCATCCATGACTCACACCCCTCAAAAATTTCCGCAAGATGGAGACTCCTGAGACTGTTGGAGGACTTCATACCCCTCATTCAAACCAACCTCACTTCAATCCCCTCACATGTGAAAGTAGAAGAAAACAAGATAACAGATTCCCTAGCTAATGAGGGAGTAGACTCAAAAGAGGAGATGGTTCAATTGGATGCTCGAATCTCCCCAGCCCCCCCATTGTTGAGCCGATGTATTATTATGTCCCGAAGAGATCGTCCCTCCCCATATGGGGTGCCACACAACTCAGATGGTGCCACGCAGTCAACATGCAGCCCAAGATATTTATGAGGCCTGTCGCCACCCTAGCCTTCATTTATTGGATGGAGGACATAATTTATTGTGCTCCTGGGCAGGTTGGATAGTTCCCTCATGCAGGTTTGATGGAGCTCTTAGTGTTCCATGGCAAAGGGGTGACGATGGGTATGAGAGGTGTGTGCAAGGTCACTTTAGCTTCCCTAGAACTCCTCCATTTCATCTAGGTTGGTTATGGCTCGTTTCATTCATCTTTGTTTTCACATTTGTGCTTTGCTCCGCTCAATCTCCCAGCTCTGCGTGCTCTTCTACTAAGTTTCGTCTGGATTTCCTTCTCTGCCATGCCCCATGAGCGTGGGAAGCCCAAGAGGGGTCCCTCTTGGTATTTCTATGCAGCCAGATAGAGATCCCTTCTCAAGATAGCACATGATTCTTCGACTGCTTTGATTCGAGGGAATAAGGAGCTGAAGTCACCTCCATGGCCTATGTGGAGGAGGAAATTCCAGAGGAACCAATTACAGTTTCACCAGACTCCCTCCTCTACACTATTTCAAACCCCCATGACCGTCCCAACACCAATCTCCCTACAACTTCTACAAGGAAATTCGTGGAGGGAGCGACTTTCATAGTCCAAGGAGAAATTCCCTGGAATGTCTGCCCGGTTGAGCCTCCACCGCCCACCTCAACCATGGCCCGAGAGTTGCACTCACCGTGCTTCCTGGCGCCAAAACACCTGGAGCTCATCTTCGAGATGTGGACGGACATGATGGAGCAGCTCCACAGGCACACTCTCCTTAGCAACAGACTCGACATGTTGTTCGACGCCTTCTCGTGCACGCAAAGTAAGCAAAGATTCCCAACCTATGCACAACCTTACGTCTTCACTCCTCATGGAGGCACTTAGGATGGCAGGTTTTAATAACTCTTTTAATGTTTAAAGTTCTTAGGCTCTATGCACCTCCTCTGCAAAACACATAGATTTTTTGTACTACTGTTCAACTTTCCTGTTTTGTGCTCTGTCCAGATTTTATGTTCAGTCTTCTTGTTGCATCTCTAGATAGCTCTATCAAAATACTCTTCAGCCACCTGCTCTGGTTTCCAATTGTTTGGTGGAACAGGTGGTGGATTTTCTTTTTTGGCTACCAGAACAAAAGGGTGCCACCTGTTTAAGTTTCCAATAGCTTGGCAGAATAGGTGGAAGATCTGGGAACTTGATCTGATATTTACAAATGACGGCTGGTTTTTGAGGAATTAACACTTTTTTTATTTACAAAAAAAAAAACATCATCAAATTGTTTCACATGGAATACAACACCATTAAAAACATAAACATAAAAGTTTAACATATTACCTTGATATAGTGGACCTTTGCACACAGTTTAGTATACAACTTAGTGTTTAGTATGCATGCAATGATGCCAAGATATCTACGGCCTCCAGGAAAGGAAAAAAGTAGTTATGAATGGTTGTTGTAAAAAAAATGATAAAAGCTATGGATTGCAAAATTTGAAATAATTATCGTTGTTAATATAATGAAATAATAAATATTACTGAATTATTTTGGATTTGTTTTTTTAAATAGAAACTACTAATGTTTTCTAAAATGAAATAAAAATAGAGCTTGTGAGAGGTCGATGGCACCCATGTTTATTCTTATTATAAAGACTCAGGAAGACATTAAAAACACAGGTGGGAAGGTATTTAAATTTGTATTCTCAAAAACCAAATATAATGAGAAAATACGTGTGCAAGGAGGTGTTTTCTAGACAATTTCCATCATTGCAATTGAAATTTAATATTAATATTAATGAGTTTTACCTCTCTCGATAGTTGCATGCAGGTTTTGAGCAGTGTTTCTAAATCCTTGATGTTTTCTTCCCTCTCAACCTTCACTTTTCAACTTGCAGGATGTGATACAATCCAATTTCCAAAGAATACCCGTCACTTGTAAGTTGTGAGCGTGGAGATGCTACTCACCCCGTGCTATAATATTTGTATCTTCTGCAATGTGCTATGCATGCAACTTGCAAGTTGCAACCTCCATCTCCTATAAAATTTGTAACTATGCATGGCCTTTGCTATAGAATTTATAACTTGTGTTATGTATGCTTTACACAAAAATCAACATTCAAATTTACAAAATTGTTATTATATTATATTATATATTGTTATGTTATATTATATATTATAATATATATTGTTATTATATTATATTATATATGGATACAAACAAATTTTTTATTTGCTGGTTAAATTGACAATTTCAAAAATTAAGTGAACTTCATGTAGGGTAGGGTATGTATACCTCCGTAGACTTTACCAGTCAAATAGTTGGGCGGAGGGGGTCCCTTATGCTACAAACAAGGAGGTATGAGACCTAGCTTAGCTATGACCTTAAAAATAGATTATTATTATTATTATTATTAATTACAACTACAACACTATAAGATAAGGTTTGTCATTATCTTTCTAATTCTCATCCACAGGGCAAGACTAAAAAAAATTGGCATTAAGCTAAATATCATATAGTTTTATTGCACTTCTTTACTTTTAAAATGCATTAAATAGAGTGATG
>SNQJ01S0182941.1:2623-19063 GCA_010110895.2 Picea sitchensis | reverse complement strand
TATGGGTTTCCTCGTGAAAATCTATCTCTGTGTGTATTTTATGTGTGACTGATGATCTTTACTCTTACTATCCATATGCTGTATGTTGGCAGATGACACATGAAGAAATCTTAATAATTGTTTAAAAGGCATAAAATTGTTTAAGCTTATAAACAACTGATTCACCCCCCCCCTCTCAGTTGTTTTAGTATTTCCAACAAGTTTAAGTACATAAACACCAAAAAGTTATTGTCGAATAGGTGACGACAACTTCTAATGATGCATTGGTTTAACTATAAAAGTAGTTGTCGGAATTTAGACGAAAAGTTGGTTTAAGATTGTTTGCCTATATCGTCGCTTATGCAACGTTGGATCAAGTTCGTTGCAAATGCCACGTCACCTAAACTGATGTTTCAGAGACTCCAAATTCATTGCCATATCAACGACATGACGTCGCATAAGTGTCGAAACAACCATCGCAAAATGGGCCAAATATGCTAGTGTCAAAACACTAAATTAAAGAATAAATAAGGAATTGAATTGCAAGTATGAGTGATTTGTACTTACTTGGTCCAAGCAAAAGGTTGTTTCTTCGACTGAAGCTCCCATAATCTACTCTTTTAGCAAAGGGGTCTTTTCACCTTTTGGTTGATTTTCGAATTGCAATGGTAAAAATGAGTTGTCCACTTCTATTTATAGACTATTTTTGCCCTTTTATCTCGTTTTTGACCCCCTTCATCATTTTTCCTATCTTGGTGATAAATTGATTTCACTTATGATTTTTATATTGGTCGTTCCGGTACTCTTTTTCTTTCCGTTTCGTAATTTTTTGGGATGGGTCACTTTTTTGGTATCCTTTGGTAAAAGTCATTTTTTCAATTTTTTGCATATAAATTAGGATTTCATTTCCACTTTCTGTATCCTGTTTTCTTTTTTTCTTTTCCATAGGATCGACCCCACCAAAGTGCAATACAAAACCTTCATTGCTTCTCTAGAAGTGTTGTAATTAGGTGGTAGAGCCTAACTTTACATGGATGCCCTAGATAGATCCTTGCTACATTTTTGGCGTCCATGTTGTCAGTAATGACTATAGGCTTGGGATTCCTTGTTAGTCCTATCATGATTACAAGATGAAGACTCGTTCTTTGGTTCACCATCACCCTACGAATTACCCTCGGGACTCCCTATTGAGAACGCTTTATTGTCTTTCAAGATCGCTTTGAAATTCGAAAGAAACTTCCAATGAGACTGTCTTTATTCTTTTCGATCTTGTCTGGATTAACTGAGAAAAGTAGCCCCCTGGAGTTTTCTTTAATCCCTTTTCAGAATCTCTAAAAATGAAAATATTTTTGAGCGATATTGTTGTCCTTCATGCCCGCCAAACTCAAATTTGAAGGCACATCTATCTGCCAGTATTTTACCCCCTTTTTGGTATGGATGGATAATTTTACGAAAACAGGTATGCTCTAGGAACTTCAGTTTGCTAGAAGAGTATTCTTAGGCATAATTTTAACCCTTTTTCAGGCCTAAGGGACTAAATCTTTGAAAAATGAAGATTCTCCTTGGTTTTGGTTTATCACCTTTTTCAAGCCTTGGAGATTACTTATGAAAAAGGAACCCCCTTGGAGTCCATAGTTAATCTCTTTTCAGACAACCTAAAATTGAAAATATTGTCGAGTGACCTTATTCCTTCACACTCGTTAAATTGGTCCATAAGAACATCTATTGGCATGTGTTTAACCCTTTTTCCATCTTGTAGATTACAACAGAAAAAGGTATGCCTCAAGAGATTCGTCTCTCCAGGAGAGTTATCCTCGGTTACTTTTATAATTTTTCAGGCTAAGGAGACTAAACTCATAAAAAGGTTGTGAATCCATAGTTAAACTCTTTTTAGACTTCTTAAAATTGAAAATATTTCCGAGTGATCTTGTCTTTGTCACACTCGTTAAAATGGTTTTGAATAGATGTCTTTTTGGTGCAAGTTTAACCCTTTTTCGAACCGACTAGACTATCTCCAAAAATGGTACTCCTTGGAGTCTTCTTTTGAATTTTTTCAGACTCTCTAAAATGTTAAAAACTACTGAGATTACCTACTTTGGGATCATAAAAAATTACATAGAAGGTGTCTCACCGTGTCTTACTTAATCGCATTGCGGGTCTCATCTTTTCATCTTTGGCCTAATGCCGACTCCATGTTTCTCTCAACTGAACCTTTGAAACATTCCTTATACGCAAGCCTTGCAACACATTTTTCCTCTATGACTTGACACCTTGAACCTTGGAGGATTTTTCCTCGAGTGTCCTTGTCTTGCACATGTCTCCTTTCCCTGAGCAATAGTATGTTCTATGCGCTTGGAACTAGTTTTCTTGTCATGACACTCGTTCCTTCTTTGTAACATAACATTCTTTTATTCTTTTTCAAGTTCAAGACAAAAAAATCAAATATTCCAAAAAGAGAGGACAAAAAATATTCATTATTTTTTCGTCAACAATAAGAGTCTCCCTTGGACAAATCACATCCTTCTGTTTATTCGTCAAGAATTGGGATCTAGTATGAATGTAGGAAGTTTTTCTTGCTACATAGAGTTGTGTCCTCCTCCATTTGGTTACTCTTCCAAAAACATGGAGAGTTTGTGTTGCCTCCTACATCACAAACTTTTGTTAATGTCAAGTTTCCTAAGTCTTCTCATCATTCGTGCCTTTGTCCAAGGGAAGTTTTACCCAACATGATTCATACTTTTTGTAGTTTGTCTCTTGACCTTCATGAGTCAACCATTCTGAGAGTCTAGTCAAGTCCAGATTTGAAATCTATGAAGTTCTCTGCCTGATCATAGAGATCCTCATGTCTTTTCCTGAAGGACTCCCGAAGACCTCAATGTAGTGAGTTATACACTCCCATTGTACTCCTACCTAAGTTTTGAATATCTTGAAGTTGTTGATCGAGCTATGAATACCTCATCTCCAGCCGCATGCATCACTAGCTTCTTGAAGATGCATACTATACCTGTATATCTTCGACTGATTTTGAGATATAGATCTATTGTGTATATCTTCGAATAATTTTTATATTTATGTGACATGGATCTGCAATTTATTTGATTGGAAACCATGATTCAATTTATTCCGAGCATGGGTATGCCCACTTCGTAAAGACAATTGTTGTTTTGCAGATGGCACCTCCCGAACTCTGGTCCTAGGCTCACTTGATTTTATGCATTGGTGAAGATGTTGTAATTTATTTTGGCCATCATTTGCTCTTCTAAACTCACCATTAGGGGGCATATCTTATAGCCTAAAATTCCCTACTCATGCATACATGGCATTGACCCTCTTACTTGCATAATTTTCCAAATAATTGTTGAGAGGATCTACTTAAAAAAACAATTTTTAGAGCATGTACGTTCCCTGCACCACTACAAACCACATACATACACTTGTTTCACACTAAAGAGCTCGTGTATGCTTGCAAAAGTTGCAAAAATTAAAAAATTGTAAGGAATTCAGTGAAATTCACAGGCTATTGGAGGTTTCCCAACCAATTCACCTGCTCTAGCCCATCCCCCAACCAAATAACCATCCTTTTGTCATATAAAAGGAGGTATTGGGGTCTCATTTCATATCTAAGCATAAGAACAGTGAAACTCTACCCAATTTCACTTCCCTTCCTTGCCCAAGCATTTTCTACCTTTTGTGAGTTACTACCTCAACATTCCCTCTTCAGCCCCTTCTTCTTCCATTCAATCCATTCCCTTCCCTTGAGGTGATCAGAATCTTGAGAGAAGAGGCCTATTCAAGGTGCACTTGGAGCATTGTAAAGAGAAGCCTAGACTAGGTTCGCGGAACAGTGGCCGACATGGATTGTAAGTTTCAGTCTTTGTTTGATGAATACAATAATCTCTTTTCCTTGTCCCAAGTGATGATGTTTTGTGTATTTTATTTGATTTATACATAGCATTTGATATCTAACCCTAATTTATGAATAGAAATAGCATTCTTGTAGTCCTTGTTTGCCTAGTTTTGGATGCAGGTCATCCTTGGGAGGAGACTTGTAGTCTTTGGAACTACAAAGATTGAGGAGATCATCACCAGACGTGGGATAAAAGGTATATTTATCGATCTTATATTCTATTTCTTCATGTTCATTGATTTTGGTATGTTTTGGGTAGAGTAGAAACTAGATTTATTTTTATATGGTCAATCACTCTATCTATATCTTAAACCCTGGTATAGTTAAAGGGGGGATTTTTCCGCTAGCAGTCTAGAATAAAAAAAGACTCTAAAATGCAAGGCACCCAATATATCTAGAATGGTGGTAGATTATCACTGAAGAGAGAGGTCACAACTATGCTCATTCACAATAATTTGATTACAAAGAGGCTGAAAAGTCCTTTTAACATAAATCATCAATGAGAAAACCATACATGTCCAAAACCCTAACCCCAGAAGATGAATCACTAAAACTATTTGTGGGCACCGATGTAGTTAGTTGATATGTCAACTTTCCGATGGTGTAACTTTTTCATATGATCTGAATTTGGGGTTCTCGACACCCCATCAAAAAGGTCTAGCTAAGGAATACACGTTATGCTCAACCTATCATTTTTCTTTGGCTACATGATAGGTGTTATCGCCCTAAGAAAATATTGTTTTGGGTCTCAAAATGGCCCTTGAATTTTGGGACCCGAAAAACTGTAGAAAAATTTCCAAGATGTGGAACCATTTTGAATTTGTGGAATAGAAGGGTGGCCACCAATATCCTCCTATATCAACCCTCCCCCATTAGGAAGAAATGGTCTTCATTGCATCAATTTCCTCCATCAGATGGGGAAACATTTGCTAAATCTAACTACTGGTGAGACACTTTCCATGGTGAAAAAGTTGCCCTGCTTTGATGATCCGATAGATTTGGATTTTTTGTCGACGAGTGCCCTTCGTTTTGGTTTCCATGATATGATCAAATTCTTCCTATTCAATGCAATCAATATTTTTTTATCTAGGGGAAAATTTCTAGGCTACGTTCGAAATGTCTAGGAAAGGTGGAAAATATGGTTGAAGCAGTTCCACATTAAATATTGGGTGCAAGCCAAGGAAAGGGAGAAAACTTAATTCAAAAGAACTCTCACCCATATCCTTGGTGATGGTGTAAGGTCCATATCAGGGAACTTGTGATGGGGTCCTATGAGGCACTCTTTCAGCAAATGGAACAATATTTTATCTCCCACTTGAAACTTGTGTGGTGTTAGAACCGGAAGTCACCCTTTAGATTGAAGGAAAGGCAAGCCTAGTACCCATCAGTTTGTATGTCACAATGAATAAATTTAGGGGTGGTCTAATGAAAATAGACTTAGGATAATATCGCTTTAACTTAGAAAACTGAGCTAGTATGAATAGATAGATGAGGTCTTGATCTAAAGTCAGTCATTATGTTGTAGTAATGGTGACTAGGAGGAAGAACCTGAGAATAAAATGAAAAGGTCTTCTATGAACATCAGGTCTTCCATTAACCTAAGGAGGAAAAATTCAGAAAGAAATATCTTCTTGAATTCGGTGCTTCAGGAAACTGCAAACACTGTGACAACACTGCAATCAAACATCCATTGCAACACAATCACAATAATCCATGTGAATACTTCAATCATGAACATTTAGTTTCAGACGCATATTAATATGGAGGAATAAAGCTGACTTAGATTAAACAAGAAGTATCATATACAGATACATAACCACAAGCCAGAGGCTTTACTAAAACTTTACAATCGAGAGCTTTTCTCTACCATCAACCCTAATAAAATATCAAAATTGAGTATTTATACTCAAACAACTAGCTCCCTTCAGATGCACACTCTGGTCATTGCATTCAAGGCTTGGAATCTACAATCTTCTTCTGTCATATTTCACATGCATCCTTCTGTCATATGCAATATCAGATCGATATGGCTTCTCAAGATAATCCATGACAGGGAACTTTCTGCTAACAGTCTGCCCTCCATGGCCATATTTTCCATGCTTTCCATTTATGTGGTGAAACAAGGTTTCAACCACCTTCTTCATTTTGATTAACTACTTTTATTTGGATCAGGATGAGGCCTGACACCCATGAACGTTCCAGGTGAACTCACGACTCCTTCGAGCCAATTCTAGTGCCTCGAGGCCATGAAGATCTTTCTCTGTGATTAAATCAGGTACCTCGATCCTTTTCACAGCTCCTTTCTTCTCCCCATGTGATTGCAAACCCTGAACTTGCACTTATCACCTATGAAATTTTGGGATTTCATATTTCGGGAGTTTTCACTCCCCTTGATTTCAAATATCCCGATGCTCGATCCTGTGAAATGACCCATTTAGATCGTTGGTCAGAATTTGTTTGAATTGACGACCTCGATCATTTCCTTGAACAGTATTGGTCATCCACTACTCAACATGTGCTTTCCCTTTCTTTATGGCCCATCTTCCATATGACCATGGGCTGCGGCCGTGGGCCCAACTTTCGGGTGCATCGTGATTTCGCGTTTCGTGAATTCGCACTATGCTCCAGGCTGAAAATTATGAGTCATGAGATCGCGATCCCTTGGATCAGATGACATGCATCTCAGAGAAACAGATGACCTATATTATGTCATCATTTTAGGACTTCAGGCCATCGACACTTCTCTCCTCATATTTCCCAAAAGACTTTCTTTGCGGTTCAGATCCGGTGCCACGCATCTTGCTGGAGTGGACGGCCTGGATTATTTTGTGACTTCACATTTCATGAGTCCTCATGACTCTTCTCTTTCACCCTTTTCCCTCGTGAAATCATGAATATGTTGATCGCACACCACGTATCATTCCTGAGATAAACGATTAAGATGGTCTCATGGTTTCACAACTCTGCTTGATGCTATACTTCTTTCAACTCTATGATCTTGATCACCCGATGGTCATCGATCTAATCTGCTTGAAGGATCTCTGCCATTGAAAATTGATCTTTCCCGCTCGCTTGATTTGAATTTATATTAGACTACTTCAAGTGTTACGCTTGGTGCTCATGACTATGGCCTGTGTAGTTGACATGAATGACTAGCCGAGGGCTCAAGAAAACAAAGGATTGGCAACAGAGGAAAAAAGAGAAGTGATTGACCTTAGGGAAAAAAAAGAAGGCTAAGGCAGGATATTTCATAGACAATCTGATAAGGAAAACAGGCATGTCAAATAGGTGAGGGAAAACAGAAGAAAACTACAAGCCGAGAGGAAAACTTATGATCGAGTCTGCAAAAAGAAAAGAAAAAAGGAAAAATTACAGACCTAGGTAGAAACCGAAGACTCACAAGACCTTGACAAGTTTATGTGATAACATTTGTCTTTACAGTGGATGGAATGCTCCCTGTGAGCTTCCAAGAACCCGTAGATCCAGTGTCTTGCTTTGGGTTATGAAATCTCCTATCAAAACAAAATAAACAAAAAATTGAAATGGTATTTACAATGGTAGGACGTCGATTGTGGCTTTAAAAAAAAAAACATTTTAAGGAAGTGCCCATTTACAGGGCCACCAAAAACTTTGTCATCCTCCAGATTATGCAACCTGTAAGTATTATTTTGCGGTACCTCAGAAATCTTAAAGTGATCGATCCAAAGGGCTTCAAATTTTCCATGCTTTCCCTTTTCCTGTTTTGGCGCATCCCATTTGAGCACCAGATCTCCCAGTTGGAAATCCTCCTTTCTTACTTTCCTGTCGAAATCCTCCTTGATCCTTTGGTGATTTTCATGTGCTTTGTCTGTCATATTCTCTCTAGTCTTCTGCACTTCTACCAATTGATTTATCCTTCTGATCATGCCATCAGGTTCTCCTTGGTAGTCTTGAAAGAATTTTGCGACAAGCAAGGCAAGATGAGAAGGGAAAATGGATTATGTTCCATATACAAGCTGGAAAGGACAGAGACCAAGAGATATCTTTGTTGTCACTCTATCAACCCACAGAGAAAATTTAATCCCATGCTTTTTTGTTGTCCTCTAACAGTCTTTTGATGATATTGATCAGGCTTTTGTTAGAGGACTTTGCCAGTCCATTTCCTTGGGGGTAATAGGGGTTAGAGTGGATCAACATGATTTTGAACTGCTGAAAAAACTTAACCAGTGGTTCAGCCTTGAAGGATTTCGCATTATCAGTGATTATTATGTTCTGCCAACCAAACCTTGCTATGATGTCTTCAAGGAAACCAATGACTACTTTGTGAGAAGCACTCCTTGTGGGGATAGATTCTATCCATTTGGTTAAGTAATATGTTGTAGTTAAGATCCATATTTGATGACCACTTGAAGTAGGATGAATTTCCCCAATGAATTCAAGACCCCACTGCTGGAAAGGTCCTGAAGCCACTACAGGATTCAATGGTAGAGACTTGAATTGTTGCTTTCCAGAGAATTTCTGACATTTGATGCAAGCCCTAATCTTTTCATAGACAATAGTGAATAGAGTAGGCCAGTAGTACCTAGCCATGAGAATTTTGTAGGCTATGGTTTTCCAGAAATGATGTCCCCCACATAGGCTGTCATGGAAATCAAATATAATTTTTTGAGTTTCCTGTGGGTCTAAACATCTTAGAAGCACTCCTATAGGGTCCTTCCAATACAGAACCTGGTTAATGAGGCAATATCTGATTTCTTTGAGATTTAAAACTCTTTCCTTTCTCCTTCCCATACCATTAGGAGGCTTTAACTCTTGTAGAAAAAGTATAATATGTTTGTACCAGGCGCATTTTTCTAGTTGAGGGTTGTCTTGAGGATTTTTATGAGATGCTTCAACTTGCTGGTTCTCTGAACAAGTGTTGATGAAGTTAACCCCCAGATATTTACAATTATATTCATCCAACAACTTGGCTAAACCTTGGCCTTTGACTAGTTTGGTGGGTTTTATTTCTAGGTCAAATTCAAGGATTTTGGCAATCCACTTGGTCCTTCTCCCGTCTATGTCAGGTTAAATGAGAATGTCCTTCACTGAAGCTGAAGGAACATATGCAATGATCTTAGAATGAAACACATAGAATCTAAAAGATTTGAGAGCTTTCACCAAGGCATAGGCCTACTTCTCCATGATGTCATATCTGATCTATGCATCCCTTAATGCTCTGCTGAAAAAGGAAATAGGTTGATCAAGCCCTGCATCATTAGTTTGTAGTAAAAAAATGGCCACTGTGTCAAATGAAGCAAAAGAAAAAAATAAAAAATCCTTGGAATAATCAGGACTGATTAGCACAGGTGCCTCAGTCAGTGCCTTCTTGATTTGGTTGACGGATTATTTGGGCTCATCGGTCCATTTTACTTCATTCTCCTTCATGAGCATGGTTGTGATATGCTTCACCAATTTGGAAATTGGAAACAAACCTTTTGAGAAAATTAACTTTCCCCAAAAAATATTAGACCTCTTTCCTGGATCTCGGGAGTGACAAGGTTTGGATTGCTTCCACCCTGTTGGGATCAATTCTTACTCCCTCAGCAGATACTATATGCCCCAGCAATTTTCCCTCCTTCATGGAAAACAATGATTTCTTAGGATTTAAGGAGAAACCAAACCTTCTGCATTTCAGGAAGACTTTTCTCAGATGAAAGCAATGCTCGTTATCAGATCTGGAGAAGATTGTTATGTCATCCAGATAGGTGACCACAAATTTATCCTTTTCTCTAATGAAGGCGATGTCCATGGCTCGCTGGAAGGTTTCTCTTGCATTCATCAATCCAAAGGGCATTTTGGCGTACATGAATGTTCCCCAAGGAGTGGTGAAGGTTGTCTTTTCTTTGTCCTCAAGAAGGATGGAGATATGATTCTAGCCAAAAAATCCATCAATCATGGAAATATTGGATGCACCTGTTACCCTCTGCAATATGTGTTCCATCTTTGGCAAAGGGTAATTGTCCTTCTTAGACCTTTTGTTCAGGTTCCTAAAATCAACACAGAGTCTCATTTCTCCACTCTTATTTCTTACTGGGACTAGATTGGCCACCCATTCGGAATATCTCAAAGGGACAATGATTTGGGCATCCAACAACTTCTTTACCTCCCTTTCCATAATAGGAAGTAGAATAGGATTTATTTGCCTTAATTTATGCCTAAACAGTTTGGCCTCCTCCTTCAATGGGATCTTGTGCTCAATTACACTAGTGTCATACGTTCTGAGGTATTCATAGGTCCAGGCGAACACATCAGAGAATTATTTTAATAACTTATCATACTCGGCCCTATGCTCCCCTGAAAGGATGCTTGAAAGCTTGACAAACTTTGGATCCTGGTTTGTGCCAATATTTCATTCAGCCACATCAACATCACCATTTGAAACTTTACTCTTTACTGCCATGTCATTTCTATCAAAAATTCTTTCCAAAGGGACTAGTCCCTTTGGGATGTGATTGTTAGGCAACTGAACGATATGATGATTAGCAATTTTATCTAGAAAAACATCAGCACGAGGATCTATTTCAGAATCAGGATCTTGATCGATGTGTAATGTAGAAAACTCATCAACGATCTCCATGAATATTTTGATTTCAAGATCATCCTCAAACACTTTCCAATGCTTGAAATTGTCTGGTATAGAGGGTATATATTTCACCTCTACATCATATCTAATCTTGGGCGACAAAGGGACTCTGAATTTTCTTGCTAAAATAGCCAGAGAATCGGTCATGACATTTTCTTCTTTGGGAACAAATGAAAGGTTGAAAGCCAAGAAAAAGCTATCAACCAGATCCCACACCTCATTTTCGTAACTTATGATCCAAGGGTGTTTGGCCTGATAAGCATTTATGATCTACTGGAAAATCAAATTAGCATCCCCGAACACTGTTATCTCTTCAATTCCCATATCCTTTTTGACCCTCAAACCGAAAACAAGAGCTTCATATTTTGCCACATTATTGGTAGCTTCAAATTCTAGTTTGTATAACAGAGATATGGTTTCCTGAGAAGGGGAAACAAGGACCACTCTAGCACCAACACCTTCTCTAAAAGAAGCTCCATCAAACAACATTTTCCAAATAGAGGTAATCAGAGGAGGATCTCCATAGAGAGTGAGGGACTGCTTTCTAATTTCAAGAGGGAGCTTAGAGGCATTGGTGAGCTGCAACAAGATGGATCCTAAATCAGTATGAAGGGAAAAGATAGGATAATTGGTGGGGTCTTCTTCATCATTGATTATGTAGGCCAACTAAGCTTCTCTGTACAGTCTTCTATGCTCCCCTTTGAACACTGGAATGGTATCATACGTGAGGTCCATCTGCAATGTTCCTCCTAGTATTTTTATCCAAGATCTTGACAACAACATGTTGAACTTGGGAGGAACGTCGACCACCATAATATCCATGACCACACCTTTCATGGGAAGCTGAAACAAGGTCACGACTAGATCTTTGATGACCCCAAGACACTGGACCCTCCACGAGTCAAAAGAATACAAATCATGATAGGATTTTATGATTTCTAATCTGAGTTCTTCCATGATAGTTCTGGGCATGAGATTATGATATGCCCTTGAGTCCATCGGGCAATTATGCAACACCTTATCATGTATGTCCAGTGATGTGTAGAAGGGGGGAGATGAGTCATGTCTATCTTCTACCATATGACCTAAGATGACTGATAGCTTTTCGTCTTGGAGGTTTATTGAGTCTGTGGAATGAGGAGATGGTTCATACTGCAACAACTTAGAGAGGGACTTTTTGAAATCTTCATGATTGACTAGCTCTGAGAGGGGTACGGGTATTTGTATTTTTTGAATTTCATGGTCAAAGATAAAGGAGGAAGGGGGCTTCAAAATTCCTCTCACCTCTGGGACAAGATCTTTGGCTAATGGTGGGGGATTCTGAACTTTATTTTCTTTGTTTTTGTTTAATGTGTCTTTAGCAGGATTCTTTGCTCTGGAAGGTTGATCAGGGATGTCAGAATTCCCTTCTTTCTTCTTGGACCCGAGGTTGTATTTATTGTGGATACTATTGGTATTCTCCCATTTACTCAACTCATTTATTTAACTATCCATGAGGGACTCTTCGTAGGTATATTGAGTCAAATGGGTAAATGGGGAGGTGTCTCCGAGACAATGGATTTCAAGATCAAGCTCTTCTTCCTCCCTTTCCTCATCATCAACCAGGTTATTTTCAAGGGGGGTTTGAAATTTATGATCATTCCTATCCCTATCCCTTTGTTCCCTTGGCATAATATGAGGAGAATTGTTATTTGGCCTCCTGAAGTTGCCTCTGTTATCAACATTTTGAGGATTTTTGTATATCGGCTTCCCCTCTACTTCCAATCTTTCCATTCTAGTTGAGAGTGACTTTAGTAACTTGGTAACTTCATCCATTTGAGGGGGGTAAATAGAGGAACTAAAGGTGGAGGGTTCAGATCTCTTCCTCGTTTAGTGGCCAACACATTACACTCCACTTCCAGGGCTTCATATTGCATGTGATCCAAGGAAGTAGCTCTTCTCTCTCTTAATAGGAAGAAAAAGTCAGGGTCAAAAGAACTTTCATAAGTGATTTTGGCAGAGGCTTCCATAGGCTTTATCTCAGTGGGGATTTTATTATACATTTTATTGAATCTTTTGGAGAAGTTAGAGACAGATTATCCCTCTTTTCTCTTTAATGACCCGAAATCTATGATATAATACATACAATATTTTTTATCCCCCCATTTCCTTAGGAAGACATCATCTAAGGCCTCAATCACATCAGTAGATTCAGGGGTCAATCCCCTAAACCATTTTGTAACCTCGCCATCAAGGCTCTGGAGAAAGACTCTCATCCAAACATCCTCGTTTTCAATATTCAAGTTGTTTGCATAGCTATAGAAGGAAACAAGGTGCTCTTCAGCAGTTATGTCTTCCTCTCTGGTGAATTTGGGCATATACTTTAGGTAATCTCCAGCAGGGAGAGCATTCATGGGTTGAGGTAAGACTAGAGGGGCATATCTAGTAGCCACTATGGAATCCATTCTATTTCTAGGGGGATTGGCACCTGCCATAGGGATAATAGGTGGAGGAGAACTAGGAAGGGAAGGGGTTTGAGCAGGGGAGACTGGAATTGAGATTTCAGGTGGAAAGGGAAACAACATAGGATTTGAAGAAAAGGATACATGGATTGAGGGTGAAGAGGCTTATCTTTCTTCCAAATCAGTAACTCTAACAGGAGGAGGGGTGGTAAATCCCGAAGTGGGAAAATATTCTGAGGTACTGGGTCTAAACCATGGTACTACTTGAGGGGAAATGGGAGTGACAAATCTTTCTCCTTCCAATCCAAGACTAGGAGGGGAGAAATCAACATGAGCACTCCTGAACTTTAAACTTCAAGAAACTCCAATAGATGATATAATAGGATAATGGGAAGCAGATATCATATTTTCTACAGGAGGATAGTGAAAATCATCAGAAATACATGGTTCAGCAGTAGAAGTACCTTCTTGAGGGGCCTTTCCCTTTCTGACATTTTTCTCTGGGTCAGCCTCAAGGGTTTCTAAAGGCAGTTGTAGAGCAGACCTCATGTTTCTACCTCTAGAAGCCACGGCTGAAAATGTGGAGTCACTAGTGGATTCACATCAAATGAGTCACCAGGTGCACAGTCGCAATATTTGATGTACCAAGTTCTGATGCACCTTTAGAATCAGTAAGCTTTGTCGTTTAATCCCAAGGAAAATCTTCAATTTCGTCCTCGACAACGGTGCTAGAAATGTTAGCACTGAAAGTCGCCCTTCCGATTGTAGGAAAGGAAATCCCAGTACCCATAAGTTTGTATGTCAAAATGAATAAATTTAGGGGTGCTCTAATTGACGCAGAATTAGGATAATATATCTTTAAATCATAAAACTAGGTTGGTATGACAGATAGATGAGGTCTTGATCTAACTTCAATCAGTAAGTTGTAGTAACGGTGAGTAGGAGGAAGAACTTGAGAAGAAAAGGCAAAGATCTTCTATGAAAATTAGGTCTTCCAGCAGCCTAAGGAGGAAAAACTCAGAAAATAAGATCCTCTTGAATTCATAGCTTCAGGAAACTGAAAACACTATGACAGCGCTGCAATCAAACATACATTGCAACACAGTCACAATAATCCATGTGAATCCTTCAATCATCAACATTCGGTTTCATACGCATAATAAGATGGAGGAAGAAATCTGACTTAGATTAAACAAGAAGTCTCACATACAGATACATAACTAAAAGCCAATAGATTTACTAAAACTTTACAATCAGGAGCTTTGCTCTACCATCGACCCTAAAAAAATATCAAAATTGATTATTTATACTCAAACAACTAGCTCCCTTCAGAAGCACACTCTGGTCATTGCATTCAAGGCTTGGTGTCTGCAATATTCTTCTGTCAAATTGCACTTGCATCCTTCTGTCAGACACAAGATCAGATCGATATGGCTTCGTAAGAAAATCCATGACAGGGAACATCTGGTTAACGGTCTACCCTCCATGGCTAGATTTTCCATGCTTTCCATTTATGTGGTGAAATGAGGTTTCAAACACCTTCTTCATTCTCATTAACTACTTTTATTTGGATCAAAATGAGGCCTGACACCCATGAATGTTCCAGGCGAAATTACAACTCCTTCGAGCCAATTCTGGTGCCTCGAGGCTACGTAGATCTTTCTCTTTGATTAACTCGGGTACCTAGATCCTTTGCACATCTCCTTTTGTCACCCCATGCAACCAAAGGCCATGACATTGCACTTATCCCCTATGAAATTTATGGATTTCATATTTTAGGATTTTTCACTCCCCTTGATTTCAAATATCCCGATGCTCGATCCCACGAAATGACCCATCTAGATCGGTGGTCAGAATTTGTTTGAAATTGATGGCCCTGATCATTTCCTTGAATAGTATCAGTCATCCACTGCTCAATAGGTTCTTTCCATTTATTTATGGTTCAATTTCCATATGACTGTGGGCTGCGATTGTGGGCCCAACTTTTGGGCACGTCGCAATTTCACGTTTCACGAATTCGCACTATCCTCCAGATTGAAAATTTCAAGTCGCGAAATCGTGATCCCTTGGATTGGATGACACGTGTCTCAGAGCAACAGACAACCTAGATTATGTCAACATTTCAGGACTTCGGGCCATCGACACTTTTCTCCTCATCTTTCCTGAAAGACTTTCTCTACAGTTCGGATCTAGCGCCACACATCCTACTGGAGTGGACAACCTGGATTATTTCATGACTTCATGTTTCATGAATCATCATGACTCTGCTCTTTCACCCTTATACCTCACGAAATCACGACTATGCTAATTGTGCACCACATGTCCTTCCTGAGATGAACGATTAATATGGCCTCGCGGTTTCGCAACTCTTCCTGATGCTATACTTCGTGCAACTCTATCATCTCGATCACCCGATGGCCATCGATTTGATCTGCTTGAAGAATCTCTGCCATTGAAAACTGACCTTTCCCGCTTGCTTGATTTGAATTTATATTAGACTTCTTCAAGTATTGTGCTTGGCGCTCATGACTGCAACCTGTGTAGTTGACATGAATGACTGGTTGAGGTCTCAAGAAAACAAAGGATCAATGACAAAGGAAAAAAGAGAAGCGATTGACCTTAGGGAAAACAAAAATGCTAAGGGCCGATATTTCCCAAGCAAGATGATAAGGAAAATAGGCATGTCAAATGGGTGAGGGAAAACAGAAGAAAACTACAAGCCGAGAGGAAAACTTACGATCGGGTCTGCAAAAAGAAAAAATAGGCAAAATTATAGACCTAGGTAGAAACCACAGACTCACAAGACCTTGACAAGTTTATGTGAGAACATGTGGTACCTGATGTTGATCATGGTGATTCTTGTACTTGGTGTCGGTGTTTTGTAAAATATTCCGAACTTGTTGTTGGATGTGCTGGATTCATTCAAAACAATTTGCTACTTGATCAACCTCAGCTTGAGAATGGGAGGACTCTTCCTGTGCAGCTGTAATGGGCAAAGTTATGTCAATGGGGGGCAATGGCTAGAACCCCAATCATACTTAAAAAGGGATGTGGCCAATAGATTTGTGGAGAGATCTGTTGTAGCTACGTTGAACATAAGGAATGATATCATCCCATGTTCGTGGATGTTATTAATTGTACATCCTCATGATATGGAAAATTATCCTGTTGACTACCTTTGTTTGTCAATCATTCTATGGGTGGAAGGAAGTTGATTTGTTTATCTTGGTGTCCATCATCAACCATAGGCTGGACCAAAAGGTACTCAGGAACCTACTATATCAATTTGAAACAATGGTCTTTGCGAGCCCAAAATGAACCAAAACACATTCAAAGAATATCTTAGCAGTGGCCTCAACTGTGATGCTCTTCTTGCAGGGTGTCTAAACTACCATCTTACAGAATCAATCAATGACCATGAAGACATAGTCATTCCCATGCCTAGTGATCTAAAAATGAAGAAGACTTGTATTCTTGAAAATATTTGCAAGTTAAATTTTATGTGTTAA
>SNQJ01S0182940.1:8065-19064 GCA_010110895.2 Picea sitchensis | reverse complement strand
TGATACCTCAGACCAATTACCTCATGGAGCAAGAGCCCTTTCTGATGCAAGCCTAGGCCGGTAGTGATGGAGGCTGGTACTGCTGGCGGGACAAAGCTAGCTGAGAAGAAGAAAGATGGGCCCTCCAGGGCCACTCTCAAGTCACTCCTTCTCTCGGTACTCCATGTCTAGGACTAGGTGGACCTCGAGACATGATCTCCTAGTTATCCCTAGATAGCAGGGATAACAGTCCCTAAATACACCATTCATCAAGCACATAAAAATAGTGGTTGTGTTTGACAGCCCAAATGACACCACTGTGAATTCATAATGACCATACCTTGTTCTGAAGGCAGTCTTGTTGATGTCTTCATATTTTATTCTTACCTGGTGATATCCTGACTTGAGATCTATCTTTGAAAATATCCCGCCATCCTTCAATTGATCAAAGAGATCATCAATCCTCAGCATAGGATACTTGTTCTTTACAGCCACTTTGTTCAACTGCCTAAAATCGATGCACAATTTCAACCTTCCATCCTTCTTCTTCACGAACAGGACCGGGGCTCCCCAAGGTGACATGCTTGGGCATATATACCCCTTATTCAGAAGCTCTTCAAGCTTCAATTGCAGTTCTTTCAGCTCTGGTGTACTCATTTTGTAAGGAGCTTTCGATACTGGAGCTAGTCCAGGCATCAAGTTTACAGAGAAATCAATATCTCTCTTCGGGGGTAATCCGGGTACCTCCTGGAATACATCTTCAAACTCTTTTAGTACCACATGGTCTTCAATACTTGAAACCTTATCCTTAGGTGTTTCCTCCACATGGGTTGCAAATAATTGACAACCTTTTTTGTAGCACTTCTTCAGCTGCATTGCTCAGATTTCTTTGATAGCAAGAACTCTGGGAATTCCTTGGACTGTTTTCTGATTTCCTTCCTCATCCAGGCAAGTGAATGCCTTGTTACAACAGTTTAGGATGGTATGATGTTGGTCAAACCAATCCATGCCAACTAGACATTCATAATAACCCAAAGGTATAACATTCAATTCAGCCTTTGTGCTCAGTCCATTCATGTCCACTGGATAGGACTTAACTAACTCAGTGAATTTCCTCTTGGTTCCTATAGCCAGCTGCACTAACCAAGAATTTTCATTTTTTATTCTTAACAATTGAAAATTTTCCATGACTCTAGGATCTATATAACTATGGCTAGCCCCTAAATCAATTAAAATAGTAAAGGCATGGTTGTTGATCATACCTTCCACTTCAATCATGTGCGACTGATATTCTTCTTGCTTGTTGTCCAGGGCTGCATAGATTCTTGGTATTCTACTGCCCATGTCCTCCACTATTTTATCTTGCTGAACATTATGGAGAGCTATCACTTTGCCATTTTTGTGGGGACAATCTCTGTACTTGTGGTTCCCCCGAAATCCCCAACACAAAATGGGTGTCTGCCTTGTCCTTTGTTCCCCTACATCAGCCATTCTTGGCTCTCTAAACGATGGTTGTCCTTGAGGACTATTTCTGAAAAAGGGAGGTTTGTTTCCCTTCTTCCTATGCTCTTTCTTAAACTTCTTATGGTCATCCCAAGCCTTCCGAAAAGTAGGCTTTTCTCTTTATTTCTCATATAATAATTTCACTCTCCTTATCATTTCTTCCATAGTCTTAGGGTCATCATACTGAATCGTGTCCCCAATCGAAGGTGGTAGTCCACTCAGATACCTTTGAATTTTGACAGTCTCATCTTTGATGAACAGAACATAATTCATCAATTCCAAAAACCTTCGTTCATATTCATCAATGGTCATGCTACCGAGCTTGATTTCAAAGAACTCTTTCATTTTTATGTCATAATATCTCTTATTCAAGTATTTCTTCTTGAAATATTTCTTGAATTCTTTCCAAGTGATATCTTTCTCCCTAATGTGTTGCACCTGCACAAGTTGATCCCACCACATGGATGCTTTTCCTTTCACTTGATACATTGTAATTCTTCCTTCTACATGAGAGGAATAATTCTGCAGTTGGAAATATTTCCTCATGCCAAGAAACCATGTTTCGACATCTTCCTCCTTCTTATGTTCTCCATCAAACATAGTGTTAGCACTCTGATTTTATTCGGCTGAATAGACAAATGACAGAGGTAACTATTTCAACCAACTTTAGAGCTGAGACACTAGCCGGTTCAGCTGAGAGAGGTCTCTCTCATGTCACTTGATATTCTTTGGAAATTGGTGGCTATATTTGGTTTGTTTGTCATAGGTTTGTTGAGATAATAGAGATGGAATTTGGGCTATGGAGTCGAATATGGACAATGCATTTACAAATTATGATAACTATCAAGAGGAAAAGGATAAATGAGGCATTGAGTCTGAGTTTAAACTGAAAATTTGCATGGCAATAGAGGAAAGGAAAAAACACATAAATGTATCAGAGCATATTTGAATGAATTCTAACCTAGTTAAGAAGAAAACCACATGAATTTAAATTTCTAAGTCTAGAGCATCATCAGACGAATTCCAGACTTCTAACTCTCCAATTTAAAAGATGAAATTGTGAATGGGATTTTAGAAACAAAAGAAATACATACTATGAAAGGAAACAAAACTCATATCACTGCCAATTAGAATCTTTTCATAAATAGTTCAAAAACCACTTCTGCATTATATATTCAGTTTAGCTCCACAATTTTACAAAAAACAACCTTCCTGCTATGNGAGGTGATACATATATAGAGGATTTACAGTGGGATTCAAAATGATTAAACTTCCCCATAGTTCTAAAAATAGAGGCCAGTTACAAAAATAAGTAAAGTATAACGACAATTCTCCTACTTTACAGGGATCATTACAAACAGGTCTGACATTTTCGAGACTTTTTTCTTTGAACACCATATGTCCAAAAGTTTATGGAACATTCTCAATTCCACCTGGGAATTTATTCTAGCTTGGCGATTTCCTCCTTTAGAGTGTCCAACCAGACTGGTTGATTTTCCAAAACGCTTTCAACCGCTTCAGCTTTGGTTGTTGTCTTCTATCATTTTCTCTGTTTCTTCTTCACAACTCGCCTATAGGTTTCTTCCACGTGCCTGTTGATGATTAGATCCTTCATGATAGGATTTAGTTTGACCTCTAATTCTGGTTCTGTCGTAGGTTTAGTATGGAATTGGTTGCTAATATCTGTGCAATCGACCTTTCTTTCTTACTTGTTGATAAACTCACCATGTTATTTGAAAACCCTATTACACTAGATATTGTTTGATTGGCTCCATCCATGTCTTTCGATTTTGTATATACCAAGGTGTTCCTTGACTCTACAGAAATCAGAAAGTCGATCTAGATGGAGATTACTTTACTTATGAATGAGACGATGATTTCCTGGAGCATAATAACGCCACCCATACTTGAAGATCAATAGTCATTGAGTGCTAATCATGAATCATTGACGTGATTACTTGCAGGTATGTTGGTTTATCACACTTGGCCAATCCATTTCGAGTGATTAGCCTTTGAGTTCGTTATCCGACAGCGTTCACCTAACATCGCACGGACGTGAAGTACCCGAACGAGTTGTGTGCGGTGATTTGACCAACTGTCACTCTCCCCTACATGAATTGTTTATTTGATGTATTATAACATGTGACGTCAGAGATTTTAGGAATCACCTATGACCGAAAAAACCACATGTGCAAACTCTATTGGATAAGGAATAGTTTGTGTGTTTTACAGAACATAAAAGGAAGCTATGTGTGATCCGAAAAACTTTCGGAGAGGACGACAACATGATTTGGGAGCTTTGGAAGTTTGATAGGAAGGAAAGCATTTGGAAAGTGGCATAACTCATTTGACTTCCTCCTATTCCTCCTCCTGTTACCGTTAGTGAAATCTATATCATTGGACATAGGGATTTCTTGTCGTTACGTCATTGGAACTTGACCACATGTAGTCTTTGGGTTTATGACATATCACATCATGATTGGCAATGTATCGACAACTTTCATTGTTGTTTAGAAGCCATTCTCTTTAGATTAACAACATAAATTAGGTAGTCAGAGTGGTGTAACTGTACTATGGACAATGTTCACAATGGTTTAGCTTAATTCTTTTAAGTTTTGTTTTTTTTTCAAAAGTTTTGGTTCCACTTAGGTGGACATAAATTTTTTATTTGTTAATGTAAAAATGGATTCAGGTTGTTGAAAAATGGCTCAAGTACCGAGATTATACAAAATTAACCATTCAAATCTCCAAATTTCTTGTCAAATTTCTTGCGGACAAAATTAAATAGAAAAAATCCCTAGAAATTCTTTGAATAAGTTAATGTCATAGTGGCAGTGATTTGAATGACATTTTGATAAGAAGAAAAAGTATAATTTACAACTATCAAAACTAGTTACACCAATACATGATTTGTAAATTGTGGTGGATATTCCACTAGAGCACTTCGTCACAACACATCTAATAAAATACTTGTTAAGGCTAAATTTGACACCCTAGGCTTTAGGTCGGTTGTATATTGAGGGAATCAAACTAGGATTAATTTAGGGGTGGATCCTAAGGTCACAATTGATGTCACCCCTCTCATTTTTGGCTGGTGCATGCCAACCACAGGGAGGATACCCTAGGGCATGTTGCTTGATGGATGAGATTTGACCTACAAATCTATCCACCTTCCATGTGTCATTGCATGAATACCTGCTAAAACTAGTTGAGCGAACCTTGCTCATGCCTTCTGGTCAAATTTGGGGGTTATCTGGGGAAGAATGGAGGTCAAATAGGTCAAAACTGGTTAGGTATGAAGAAGTTATGGCCAAAAAGGTAGGAAGGGCGAACCTCATGGAGAGAAATAGGTCGCTTAGGTTAATGGAATGAGGGAAAGTTAGGTCAGATGCCTGAAAGAGAGGAATGAAAAAGGAATAAAGGAAAAAGTGGAAAGCTAAAGAAAGAAAAGGGGAAAGCTGGGAAAAGTGAAAAAGATAAAGATAAAAGCTAAAAGATGCAAGCAGAAAGCTAAAAGCCAAAGCAGAAAGTTTTGACTTTTGACTGGCTTTAAGGTGCTTTATGACTTTGGGAATCTTATTTACTTTGTCCATTTTTTATTTAGCAAGTGTTGGGCGACTTAGTGGGCCCAGTTTTAGGAGGAAAAAGGGTTATATTTAAGCGTGTGGGCCCCACATGGGTCGCCAACTCACCCTACTACATCATCACTTATGCCACCTCATCACCAAAAATCAAGGTTTTTCAAATACCATCAAGTTTATACTCATTGGAAGAAGAATTGGACAAGGAGTAAGAATATGATGTCAAATAACTAATGTGAGGAGTCAATAAGATCCTCATGGGCAAGAGGTGTCCCATAATGCTGCAAGTCTCTCACACTCAACCATGGAACTGATACCTCATCTTGTAATAACTCAGAAATCATTGAAACAAGATCTAAACTCAACTTATGTAATAAACCATCCTCTAACTAACTAGAACAAAAATCAATGTGCCTGGAAAACCTCTGAATGATGGTCCTATGCTATCAGGAATAACCTCTGAATGCCAGCCTGAAAGGATAGATTGGCTCTTTGATCATCCAAATATCAAGGGTGATATTTTGGGGTAAAAAAATGGTGACTCAAGGAAAGAGACCCCCTATGGGTCTCGAGAACCTAGAACTCATGTATGCAACTAAAACCATCTTATGTCAATGATGCTGAAAAACTAATCCCAAGGGAGTCAAACTGATAATCATAAAACCTGCTGACTGATACCAGTAACTGGTCCATTGGGCCATGGATTCAAGCTCGACGAACAATGAAACACCCACCAGAATACCTCTGAAAATCATATGAAATGGAAAATCTGGTATGAAAAGTTGCTACACTCTGAAACTATTACCACTCGCCAACCAGTGCATTGCTCTATGTGGTAGATGCACTGATGTTGACACAAAAGAGACAATCATTTAGTCAAAAGCCAATAAGGTAAGCCCCGACTAAGTGCGAAGGTCAACCACCAATGATGACAATGGGGAATAAGGCATGAACACTCTCTATCATAATGAAAAATGATCTGGAGTCGAATCATGACAGGAGTCACATGATCAAGGCCCAATGATACTCAACCATGTTAGGTGTGAAATGACTGCCAATGAGGCTTGCAGCCATTAAAGTGTTCAACACTCCTGGGTTTCCCGTATATAAGGTGTTAGTGTTGATACAAGGAAACCTACTAAAAAAGGAGAAATGATGACTCTCCTTCCCCAGTGCGAAGTGAACAAAGTGAATCAAAATGTGTGTTGGAACAAACAACTCAAACTTGGTATCATATCCCTATGATGGATGAGGGGACTCTGTAAGATGGTAAAACTCAGTGAAGCAATGATGAAAAGAAAGAAACAATCACCTATTTCTTTCATCCTACCCCCCTAAACTCTATGCTTAGGTGATGAAAAAGGATCCATCATCCAGACTAACAATCTAGGTTGACCCAAACATTTTCCATGAGGCCACTAAGAAGTAGAAAAAATTTTTCAAAAAGCACAAAATCTCTAGAAAAACAAAAGGTCCTCCTAGCAAGAATGAATCAAAACAAGAAAATGTCCTAATATAAAACAACTCAAAAAACATGCTGGCAAAGAGAAAGTGGACTAGTGAATCTAGTCTAGACTGAAAACTGGAAAGCAACAAGGGAATCTATGCTAGGGAAAGAAAAGTGATCAAAATGGAAGAAAACAAAACATCTAAACTAATGCCCGCATGTACCCAAAAATGTTGAAGGGCTTAAACCCTTCATTGGAAAAAGTGTTTAAGACACTGCCCATTAACAAGAAGTTGCATGACATCACCATCCAAATCAGCAAGCTGAAAGGTGTTGGGCCCCATTGAAGCATGGACACTGAATGGACCCAACCATAAACTATCAAACTTACTGTTGTCTCCTGATTTCTCCCTTCTCTTGTCCCACAACAAGACCAAATCACCAACATGGAACACTTTTCCTTTATCTCTCTTATCAAAGGATTTATTTACCTCTCTCTAATGATCAATGAAATGTGTCAAAGCCTCTGATCTATCCTCCTCATCAAATCATCCATGCAAGGCCTGCTCATCTGTAGTGAACTCTCTAATCAACTTGTGTACTAGAATCATCAAGTTAAATGGTAGGACTACATCAACACCATAGACCAACTCGAAGGGTGCCTTACTAGTTGATTGCTTCTTTTCCACTCTGTCGACCCACAATGCATACTTGAGACTATTATCCCAAACTCTCTTTTTTTCTCTGACTGTTCTTCTAATTATCTTGATCGAGTTCTTGTTGGAGGACTCTGGCATAGAGTGATACCAAACCTCAGGCATAAATCCACCAACTATACTGATATGAATACATTGGCATTGTCAGTCGTAATCTTCCTTGGGAATCTGAATCTGGTGAGGATATTCTCCTCCATGAATCGAATAATAACAATAGAGGATGATGTCCTAAGAAGAATGGATTCCACCCATCTAGTGAAGTAATTAATAGCTACCAATATCCAGGAATGACTAGCACTAGAAACCTGTGGAATCTGTCCAATAAAGTCCAACCCCCACTGTTGGAAGGGGGCCTCTATCACAACTGGACATAAGGGAAAGGATGGAAGTATCTTCTTTCCCTCAAACCTATGAAAAGGCTAGAATGGACGAATGAAAGTATGAGTATATATGAATAGAGTCAGCCAATAGTATCCGACACACATAATCTTATGGGTGGTGGTCCTACCGGAGAAATGACCACCACATACCCCGGCATGCAACTTAGTCATAATATGATGTGTCTCATGAGGTAAAACACATCTCAAAATCATCCCATGAGGGTTCCTCCATCCCAAATGACCCTGCCAAAGACAATACTTAATAGCACGGAGTTGCAGATATCACTTTTGCGCCTTATTGAAGTTAGAAGGACATGAAAAATTTTGCAAGTAAAAGATAATGTCACGATACCAATCGGAAACTTACAAATCATCAGAAATAAAATTTACCTGATCAATTACATCAGGTTTCAAGTCCTTCTCAGTCATCAACGCAGCTAATCCTTGGCCTTTAATAGTTTTAGCAATTTTTATCTCCAGGTCATACTCTTATATTTTGGTCACCCACAACCCTCTGTTTCTTGAACACTCCTTTTGAGCCAATCTATCTTTGACTTCATGAAAAGGGATGTATGATACAATGTGTGAGTTCCAAAAATAAGGCCTAAAATGGTCCAACCCTTTGACCATATAATAGGCTTGTTTCTCCATGGGCTTCTATTTGATCTCAGATCCCCGCAAGGACCTGCTCATATATGCAATCAATTGCTCATGCCCATCTTTGTTTTTTTGCAATAAAAAAAATCAATAGTCTAATCAGATGCAAAAGAAAATATTTGAAAATCACGTGCATAATTAGGACTAGCTAAAGTAGGAGAGTGAGAAAGAGCCTGTTTGATGTTGTCAACAACTTGCTTCCCTTCCTCCCTCCAAACCATGTCATGCCCCTTCTTCAACATGTCTATGATGGGATTTACGATCTCTGCGAAGTTGGGGGTAAATTTTCACACGAAGTTCACTCGCCCAAGAAAATATTGAATTTCATTTATAGTACTAGGAAAAGGAACTTCCTGTATGCTACTAACCCTTTCAAGATTGATTCAAACTCCCTCTTTTGAAACAATGTGGCCCAATAGTTTGGCCTCAAAAATACTGATGAAGGACTTCTTGGGGTTGAGTGAAATTCCCAACTTCCTGCACCTGTCAAAAGTAGCATGCAAATGAGAGATATGATCAAACATCCTTTTAGAATACACAATTATATCATCCTGATAAAAAAGTATGAATTTAAATAAAAATAAAATAAATGAATGATCCATAGCTCGATGGAATGTTGCACCAGTGTTTATCAGGACAAATGACATCCTGATGTAAGAGTAAGTGCCCCAAAGAGTAAAAAAAGCATTTTTTTGGAAATCCTTCCTGGCCACTGCAACCTGGTTGTAACCTAAAAATCCATCAAGCATGGGCATCATCTCTGATCCTGTCACTGTTTGCAGTATGTGGTCCATGATGGGAAAAGGATAGTTGTCTTTTAATCATGCCCTATTCAGGTTCTTGAAATCAATGCATACTCTACTCTCCCCATTCTTCTTCCTCACTACTACAATGTTTGACATCCATTCAGAATACCTGATCTACTCAATGAATTTTGCTTCATATATCTTTTGCATCTCCTTTTGAATGGTTAGGGAAACTTTGGGGTTTATGAATCTAGATCTTTGTCTGAATGGTTTGGAATTTTCTCGAACAGGGATCTCATGGTTAAGGACGTTATGGTCAAAAGTTTTCAACTCGTCATATGACCAAGTGAATACATCCTTGTACTCATGGACCAAACTGATGATCTATTTTCATTCTTTCTCTTTGCATGCTTTACATATCTTGATGTAGAGAGGATACTCCGCATAACCCACATTTATGTCATCAACCTGTGAGGAAACATAAGTTGTATCAGTTTTCTTTATTTTATTCAAAAACCTATCTGATCTATCAAACATATTCTCAAGAGGAACTAAACCAACATGTATATGATTAGATCTCAACTGAATCAATGGAATCTCCTTCCCATCCTGCACCTCATCAATCAAATAATTAGAAAAGTCTTTCTCACTTTGATGCTGCTTGAAATCGTGCCACCGGTCCAACTTCCTACATTACATCTGGTCTGGATGATGTCACATATAGTAAGCTACCAATCATTGACCTATATTACCTTTGGTCTATAGACTTTGAATCATCATCTTTGCTCGACTTGCAACTAGTTTGCATAGAAGTGGTAACTAGTTTGCAATCTTCCATTCCGAACGTCTTTAGCATTTCTCTGATATACTTAGTTTGAGAAATAAAAATTCCTTGGTTTCTTTGAAATATCTGAAGATCCAAAAAGAAGGATAGTTCTCCAAGTAATGACATTTCAAATTCATTCTGCATATCCTTTGCAAATTTATGGCTTAACTTGTCATTAGTACTTCCAAAACAATATCATCAACATAAATTTCAATTAATAAAATACTACCTTGAGTTACCTTGATGTAGAGGGTGTTGTATGCGCTTCCTTTCCATAGTTCGTAGGGAGTTTTGTCATTGTTGTTTCTGAGCATTACTCTGTTTTGAATGTGAATTTTTGTATGCACTGCATGTGTCCAAAAACTATCTGTCAATTTGGAATCCATTAGCATTGTTCAAGTCATTTCCTATGTAATTATCATCCATTATGATAATGTTCCTTTCTCTCTAAACCACTCTCTGAACCAATATATGAATCCATGCTATCGTCCACTTTCATATCTCTTTCCAAACCTGCTAAGTATTCTTAAAAATCCATCTCTGTCCATACTGTCCAATACTCTACTTGCGCAATCGTCCATAATGTTGACCCATTTATCACTATACTATCATGAAGTCTTGATTAATCTATCAAACTCTACTTCTGCTAACTGACTACTCTGGATGTGTCTTCTCAAACTCTGCAAGTTGCTCAAAGGATGGTTCTTTGGTCTATCACAGCTATCACATAGACTACCCCTATCTAATATTCATGTTACCTGGGAGTGTCTAAGCTGGATGGATCAAAAACATTCCTGCTCTGATGTGTATTCATCATCATATTCATTGGTAGATTCATCATCTCTCTGAGCTCTGACTTTTTTCTTTCTGTCTATGTGTTAGCACAAGAATTTTTGAGAAAGTTTAATGTTTTTTCCTTAGGAAATAACCCCTTGGTGAAAAATGAAGGAAAGGGGTATTAGCACGACCCACTTTATGTTTTTATCCTAAGTCTATTGGTGACTCAACAGTTTTGGCGCGTTGTGGATAATGAGCTCGCAAATATCAGTGGTTGAGCGAGGCACACTCAGATCTACGGTCAACAATGGATATCAGACCCCCTCGACCTTTCTACCTTTGACGGTGGGGAGGGGGGGGTCCGAGTTGCTGGTTCTCTAGCACGGG
>SNQJ01S0182938.1:0-19064 GCA_010110895.2 Picea sitchensis | reverse complement strand
TGAATCGAAGTGCTTTTCTATTGCTATTTCGTATATCATTTCTGTGTATTGTGAAGATTATGCTGGATATTTTACTGTTATTCTACCATTTCTAGCATTTTATTTATGTTTTGCATATTTTATATATCTGGTATCTTGCATTGGTTCTTAACAACAATACATTGGAAATTATATTTGAATTCACATGTATTATAATTCAGGCGCGGGTCCAGGCTGGGGCATAGCCCCAATCCTCATTTTGTACACCGTTCACATGTGACCACCATATAAAACACACGCGGGTTTAGTTTCAAATGGTCAAGCCCGCCACTTGTCAAACGCACATACCACCTTGTAACGGAGCCTAAAATTGCACTGGGGCGTGGCCACATGGCCCCCCCATGCGCCCAACACCTCCGCCTTTGGGGGTTTAGTTTCATTAACAGTGCGACAAATCCATGCATTTTGCGGGTATGTGCGGTGTGCTGAGTTTAGGCATGGGAAACACCCAAAGGCCGGGTTAGACACATAGAGGTTCATTTTGGCGAAGCAAAGACAACAAGCTTGAAGGTGAAACATCCAGGAAGCCTATCTTCTTCAATTTTTGGCCAAACTAGGTGCCGAAAAAGCCTAGCTAGGGGTTTTTGGACGTTCTGGAGCCATTTGATCCATCTATTTGGAATTTTGAGCATTGTAAAGCACTGATTTTATCACTTTGAGAAAATAATATAAAAGATCCATTGGATGCTGGACTAGGAGATGTAGCCCAAGAGAGGGGTGAAATCCTTTATCATTTGCTGTGTTATGTGTTTACTGTTCACTGTTATTTGCTGGTTATTATCTGCATCTTGAATGTGAAAGTTTCTCTAAATTATGTGTTTGCAAATTGATCCTTTTTCTTAAGCACACTTAATTAAAAACTTGCAAAATATTTCAAGATAGAAGCCTTTATAATTTTTAGATCAATGGAAAAAGTGGTCACCTAGTTCATGCCTAAACAAGCTTGCAACATCTCATAGAACTCAAAATTTTGCTCTATTAGGTTTTTATGCCCCGAGGAGGTATTAGCCAAGAGTCCTCGAAATGGTTTGGGATGCAACTTGTAACTGGGAATAAATGGAAAACTAAGACTCATGTCATAGGATTTTAGTTAGAGCACCCTTCACTCCTGGGTTCCATGCCTCAGAGGTTGTTTTATTCATCTATTTCGAGAACTAGGGTTTCACCCAGTACTAAGCAATGCAACATTTTGATTAAGGGGTCCAATTTATGAAATCGTGCCTCAAGAGCGGATGGATAATGTGGTCACCTAGTCCATGCCTAAACAATCTTGCAAAATATCACATAAATAAAAAATGTTGCTTCGTTAGGGTTTTATGCCCCAAGGAGGAATTGGCCAAGAGTCCCTGAAATAGTTTGGGATGCAGCTTGCAAGTGCTTATAAAATGAAAAAAGAGACTCAAATTGAGGAAGCATCAAGTCCGTTGGATTCCTGGCATACAATTTCAACTAGAGCACTCGTCACTCTCGGGTCACATGCCTTAGAGGTTACGTTATTCATCGATTTCGAGAACTTTTTTTTATCCTAGTAAGAAGCAATGCAACATTTCGATTAAGGGGTCCAATTTATGAAACTGTGCCTTGGGAATGGACAAACAATGTGGTCATCTAGTCCATGCCTAAACAATCTTGCAACATCTCACTGAACTCAAAAATGATGCTCCGTTAGGTTTTTATACCCTAAGGAGGAATTGGCTAAGAGTCCCCGAAATGGTTTGCGATGCGGCTTGTAACTGGGCATAAAACGAAAACCGAGACTCATATTGTGGAACCACCGACTCCATTGGTTTCCTATCATACGATTTCAACTAGATCACCCCTCACTCCATATTCCCATGCCTCAAAGGTTGCTTTATTGATCGATTTCGAGAACTAGGGTTTCGCCCAATAAGAAGCAATGCAACTTTTGTATTAAGGGGTCCAATTTATGAAACCATGCCTCAAAAGTGGATGGACACTATGTTCACCTATTTCATTCCTAAACAATATTGCAACATCTCACATAACTAAAAAATGCTGCTCCATTACGTTTTTATGCCCCAAGGAGGTATTGGCCAAGAGTCCCTTAAATGGTTTGGGATGCAGCTTGCATCTACGTATAAAATGAAAATCGAGATTCAAATTAAGGAACCATTGAATCTGTTGGATTCTTCACATATGATTTCATCTAGAACATCCCTCACTCCCGAGTGCCATGCCACAAAAGTTGCTTTAATCATCGATTTTGAGAACTAGGGCTTTGGTTAGTTAGAAGAAATGAAACATTTGGATTAAGGGGTCCAATTTATGAAACTGTGCCCCGGGAGCAGATGGACAAAGTGGTTACATAGACCATGCCTAAACAAGCTTGCAACATCTCACAAAACTAAAAAATGATGCTCTATTAGTTTTTTATCCCCCAAGGAGGTATTTGCTAAGAGTCCCTGAAAAGGTTTGGGATGTGACTTACAATTGGGAATAAAACAAAAAATAAGACTCATGTTGAGGAGATATTGACTCCGTTGGATTATTGACATAGTATTTAATCTAGAGCACCCCTCACTCCTGGGTCCCATGCCTCAAAAGTTGTTTTATTCATCGATTTTGAGAACTAGGGTTTTTCTCAGTAAGAAGCAATGCAACATTTGTATTAAGGGGTCTAGTTTATGAAACCATGCCTCTGGAGATAATGGATAATGTGGCCACCTATTCAAAGTCTAAAACATCTTGCAGTATCTCATGGAACTAAAAAATGTTTCTCCGTTATGGTTTTATGCCCTAAGGAGGAATTGACAAAGAGTCCCTGAAATGGTTTGGGATGCGACTTGCACCTGCACATAAAATGAAAAAAAAGACTCGAATTGAGGAACCATCGACTCCATTGGATTCCTGGCATCCAATTTCAGCTAGACACCCATCACTCCTAGGTCCCATGCCTTGGAGGTTACTTTATTCATTGATTTTGAGAACTAGGGTTTTGATCAATAAGATGCAATGCAACATTTGGATTAATGGGTCCAATTTATGAAATCGTTCCTTGGGAGAGGATGGACAAAGTGGTCACCTATTCCATGCCTAAAAATTATTGAAGCATCTCATAGAACTCAAAAATGCTGCTTTGTTAGGTTTTTATGCCCCGAGGAGGAATTGGCCAAGAGTCCCCAAAATGGTTTGGGATGCGTCTTACAACTAAGCATAAAATGAAAAATGAGAATTGTATTATGGAACTCTTGACTCCATTGGATTTCTGGAATATGATTTCATCTTGAGCACCCCTCACTCCCATGTCCCATGCCTTGGAGGTTGCCTTATTCATCGATTTTGAGAACTAGGGTTTTGCTCAGTAAGAAATAATGCAACATTTTGATTAAGGGGTCCAATTTATGAAACCATGCCTCGAGAGAGGATGGAAAAAGTGGTCACCTATTCCATTCCTAAACAATCTTGCAACATCTCATGGAACTCAAAAATGATCCTCCTTTAGTTTTTTATGCCCCGAGGAGGCATTTGTAAGTTTTAAACCTGCGAAGTAAAGCAATGCATATAGATTCTTAGCAATACATAACTTAATCAATGGCTCATACACAGAGTACACAGAGATTTTTACCGGAAACCATCAACCGAGAAAACCTTTCTTATTTTCATTATCTCGAATTTCACCATTCGCCATACAATATATACAATGTTTTTAGGTATTCCGTAGATACCAAAACCCTAATCCCTTAATCCGGGATTAATTTACAAATCAGCTAAAAATAGAAAAATCCACTAAAAATAGCAAAAATAGCAAAATCCGCGTGAAGGGATCGTTAGACGCAGTTGTCGTATCTGACGCACCCACACACACACACGTGAAACGAATATAACACATACCCAACAACATTAGCCAAGAGTCCCCAAAATGTTTGGGATGCGACTTGCAACTGGGCATAAAAGGAAAACCGAGACTCAGATTGAGGAATCGTTGACTCTGTTGGATTCTTTGCATAGTATTTCATCTAGAGAATCCCTCACTCCTGGGTCCCATGCCTCTAAAGTTGATTTATTCATCAATTTCAAAAACTAGGGTTTGGCTCAGTCAGAAGCAATGTAACATTTGGACTAAGAGGTTTATTTTATGAAACCGTTCCTCAGAAGTGGATGGACAATGTGGTCACCTATACCATGACTAAACAAGCTTTCAATATCCCACATAACTCAAAAATGTTCCTTTGTTAGGTTTTTATGCCCCAAGGAGGAATTATCCAAGAGTCCCTGAAATGGTTTGGGATGCGAATTGCAACTTGGCATAAAACAAACTCTAAGACTTAGATTGAGGAAGCATCGAATCCATTGGATTCCTAAAATACAATTTTAGCGAGATCACCCCTCATACTTAGGTCCCATCCCTCAGAGGTTTCCTTATTCATCAATTTCTAGAAATAGGGTTCCTCCTAGTAAGAAGCAATGCAAAATTTCGATTAAGGGGACCAATTTATGAAACCATGCCTTAGGAGCATATGGACAATGTGGTAACCTAGTCCATGCCTAAACAATCTTGAAATATCTTACAAAACTTAAAAATGCTGCTTCGTTATGTTTTTATGCCCCAAGGAGGAATTGGCCAAGAGTCCCCAAAATGGTTTGGCATGCAGATTGCAACTGCGCATAAAATAAAAACTGAGACTCAGATTGAGGAATAATTGACTCCATTGGATTCCTGGAATACGACTTAAGCTAGAGCACCCCTCACTCCGAGGTTCCATGCCTCAAAGGTTGCTTTATTCATCGATTTTGAGAACTAGGGTTTCACCTAGTAAGAAGCAATGCAACATTTCGATTAAGGGGTCCAATTTATGAAACCATGCCTCAGGAGAATATGAACAATGTGATAACCTATTCTACGCCTAAACAATCTTGAAACATCTCATGGAACTCAAAAATGCTACTTTGTTAGGTTTTTATGCCCTAAGGAGGAATTGGCCAAGAGTCCCCGAAATGGTTTGGGATGTGGCTTGCAACTGGGCATAAAATAAAAAACGAGAATCGTTTAATTGAATCGCCGACTTCGTTGGTTTCTTGGTGTTACAAATTATTTTGGTCACCCCAATGATCCATTGAAAACATGTGTTCATGTTCCCCAAAAGAGCCTTTCTTCATGAGGAAAGTGACTGACTTTCTCTTCTCAAAAACCCTATTAAGGAAGGTCGTCGTAGGCTCCACCATATGCAGGGTGTGACGATCCATGATATTCTCCCCTTACTGAAAGGTGAGTTGAGATGTCTCCGCAAGCTGCTCTACAGTTAGGGTGTGACGATGTCAAAAGACTAAGAAAAGGGGAAGTTTCATGAAAGTTCTAGAAGGGGATCTTCTAGAAGATGAGGTGGCGTCCATATGGTTGGAATCTTACTCACTTCTCTGATTTGGTGGGATCATCCTAATCTCTTTAACCATCTCTCTCTCCCTTATATAAAGAGGGATTTCTCATGAAAAGGCTAAGGTTGATTTTAAGGTTAATGAAGGTTGAATTGGCTAAGTTTGTATGAAGAGTTCTACATTAGATCATTCTTGAGAGCCTCATTTCAGTTCAACAAGTCATTGTGGATCCTCTTCATTCAAGATTGGATCAAGTGTGTGTGTTGGAGAAAAGGGTCATCAAAATGGGACCTTGCGACATCAAGGCTTTGGTTGTAATCTCCACTTTCTTTTCGATAAAACTGGCTTTGTTTTATTGTATGATTCCTTGATCACATACATAGGTTCTCGTTGAGTATATTATTGATTTCACTTTGGTTGGCTTGTGTTCCCTTGTAGATTCAATATCACAGGAGCACTAGAGTGGAGGTAGGACGACGACGATAAGAGGAAGCAATATTTAAACGATATGTTGCCCATCTCTTATTAAATAGTAAACTCAATGATTAGAGCTTATGGAAAGCATCATATTATGTTCTGTTTTGTTCTAGATCTAGGTGGATCTAGGGAGATCTGTTTATGTCCACATTTACCAATAAGTCCCATAACACCTGACATACAATTTCATCTCGAGTACCCCTCACTCCCAGGTCCCATGCCTCAGAGGTTTATTTATTCATCGATTTCGAGAACTAGGGTTTCACAGAATAAGAAGAACTGCAACATTTGGATTGAGGGGTCAAATTCATGAAACTATGCCTTGGGAGTGTATGGAAAATGTGGTCACCTAGTCTATGCCTAAAAAAGGTTGCAACATCTCACGAAAATAAAAAATGATGCTCCGTTAGGTTTTTATTCCCTAAGGAGGTATTGGATAAGAGTTCCTGAAATGGTTTGGGATGCGGCTTGCATTGGTATCTTTGGGAATGACAAATGGAGATGATCTTTGAACCATTGAAGGACTGATTCCTTCAACTTTCTCACAAAATCATTCCGAGCATCTAACATTTAGATTTCACTCGAAACCATGTCATATTCTATCCTTGTATCATAGGTACCAATGCAAGATCCAAAACATGGCATGGTGGAAGAATTTTGGGTCCCAGGAGTGGCTTAGGCATTGGAGATATCCGCTCTCCATTCCAAATTATTAGAGGTTATTGTCAATGATTTCCTCCTTGATCTTCTGCTTGATCCAAGAGTGGTTGGGGAATCAATTGATTCCCTTTGACATGATTGATTTTCTTGCAATGTTTCAAGAGTGTTAGCATATCATTTTTCTATGTATCTTGCAAGCGTTTTCAAGTCTACATCGTCAAGATTTTTAACGACCTCCATCCCCAATATAGAATTCAAGGCCTCTTTCTCCTGGTTAGTATCATGTCCCTAGATATATAAAATAATTTTTTTGTTTTAAATTTTTGAATATAAAACAAAAAACAAAAAATAAAAATAAAAATTGAGACAATTAGAAATCTAGAAATTGACAATGACTTACCTCATTGTGGATAGATTTCGATTCCTTCCCTCTGCTTGACATTTTAAGCAAGCTAGGGAAAATCCCTTCTGTCATGATTTGGGAAATTCGACTTGGTCACAATTTTTGAAGGTTCTTATTTATTCTCCCTTATTCCTGTTTTTTTTTCCTCTTCTTGGTTCCTCGAAAAACATTAGCCTCTATTAGTTTAAATGAATCCAAAACTCCAGTGTTATTATTCAACTATATTATATATTTCACAAAAACTCCATGAAATTAGATAGGCACGGTCAGGAATCGCTTTTCATTCTTGTGAAAATAAAAATTACCGCATTTTGTGTACTATATAACAACTTCATTCAAGAAGAAATGATCACAAACAGACTTGGGAAAATAGAAAGGTTCCAACAGAATTTTAGTTCAATCTAAGCTCAAATTATTTTAACTCTGTCTCAACTCATCTTAGTTTGATCTCAGCTCCATCCAGATCGATTCTAGTTTGATTCGACCTCATTTTTGGCAAGTTTCACCTCCTTTTCACCTTCGTTCGACCTCAAGAAACCCCAACCCGTGCTTTGGTCACACCCTTGTCTTTTGAAAATGTGTAAGGGTACCCTTGTATTTTGAAATGGGAATGAAGGTACTTGTAACATCCTGGTTTTAACCCTTATGAACTAATAACATCCTGGTTTTAACCCTTATGAACTAAGAATGTATTATGTAATTATGAATTAGGCTGGTGAGCCGGTAAAGTTGAAAAGGGGCCAGAGTGCCTAGGAAATGTAATACTTCATATACATTAATAAAATACATTGCTGGCTGCAAGAAAGACAAGGAAAAAAGAGATAGGGGGTTATGATTCCATGAGAGAGAGGGGGATTGAGGGGATAAGTTTTAATTATTATTATTTTATTTACCCATAATTGATTTTATGGAGAAAAGGGGTTACATGAGCTTCTTGGGATGGAGGTCATGTGGCTCTTGTCTTCATGTAATTATTTAAATGTCCCTTGGGGGTTGTTTTGGGTCTTCTTCTTCTTCTTCTCCTTAGTCCTTGCTCTTTTTCTTCTTCCTTTTCCCTCACTCATTGGGGCTATTTTTCGTGTGCTCTTGGGTTGGGCATGGAAATGGATGGATTGAAGAGGAGAGCCATTTCTAAATGGCTGTAATATAATTTATTGATCATTCCATGAGGGAATGGATGCCCATGTGCATGAGCTTGATGATAGTTCAGACAGAACTGTCCACAACTGAGAATCCTTGGGGTTTCTAGTAGTGATATTTCCTAACCAATAGCACTATATCCTTGGAGAGAAGTGGGACAACCTGAGGGACTACAAGGCAAATAAAGTTGTTTATTTCTTTGGGTTGTGTAGGCTGAGGGGGAAAGAGAGATAGAAATTCATATTTGTTGTGAGGTTGGGAAACCTGAGAGCTAGTTAGCCAATTGTTGTGTGTTTTTATATTTGGCCTAGGACCTGTCCTTGTGGATTCATAGCCCTGGCTCGGGGGTGACCTGCTGTTGAGAGTAAAAGAACAATAGTGTCTATGGTTGGGAGGAACACCCTTGGTATACAACCAGTTGGTGAATCCTTACTTGAACAGATAAGTTCTCTCTTTCATGTGTTTTCTATGTAATGTATATTCCTCTGTGTATTTAATTATCTTTGAGATATGTATTTATAATGTGCCTGTCTGCTGGTTATTTGCTGTGCATGGCACATTGCTTATTTATTTTATGCTGTAGCATGGATATTGTCTTATGCATGTGATTTTCATGCCTCTTAATTAACTTAGAAGTGATTTTAATTGAGACAAGTCACTATGAATGGAATTTTGTATAATGTATATTCCACTGTGTATTTAATTATCTCTAATATATGTATTTATAATGTTCCTGTCTGTTGGTTATTTGCTGTGCATGGAACATTGTTTATTTCTTTTATGTTGTAGCATGGATCTTGTCTTATGCATGCGATTTTTATGCCTCTTAATTAACTTAGAAGTGATTCGAATTGAGACAAGTCACTGTGAAGGGATTTTTGTATAATGTATATTCTGTTGTGTATTTAATTATCTTTGAGATATGTATTTATAATGTGCATGTCTGTTGGTTATTTCCCATGCATGGTACATTGCTTATTTATTTTATGATGTAGCATGGATATTGTCTTATGCATGTGATTTTCATGCCTCTTAATTAACTTAGAAGTGATTCGAATTGAGATAAGTCACTGTGAAGTGAGTCCCTGGACTGCAACGTGCCTTACCTATAGGTGGATGGGTGTGTTGTAGTTGGATTAAGTGGTGTAGCCTAGCCTATGGGTGGTTGGATACATTACAGTACCCCATTCCCCCAATGATCTATTCACCTCTACCCATATTTATTTACAATGCAAATTACAATGTAAACCCTTAACATTTTTCTTCATCTTGTAGGTGCTATGTTATTGGATGAATTTTTCACTTCTACATCTCTTAAGATCTCTGTCCCTCCATGATTTATGAACAAGTAAGAGAGGTCATGGTCTAATATTAAATGTTTTTACTGGTTAGAAGGGTTCAATCCACAATTTCTTTGCTCCAAAGGCATACTTAAAGTTTGAGTTTCCTATAATATATGAAATATTTGTTGGACAATTGGTTGTCATTGATGTCAACTAGTGTGATGGGTGTATTTGGAGAAGTCTCCAAAGTGGTCCCCTTATTTCATAGCTCTATTCATGTCCCTCACAGGAAGACACTTTGAAGAAGTCTAAAAGAAACCCTTAAGCATGGTTAAGGATCCCTTAGTTGAATGATGAATTAAGTCATGAAGGATGGAGTAAATAAAGGTAACTCACACATGGTTGGACAATACTCATGGTACCATTTCCGGTGATATGTGGAATTCCACGTAGTTCCTCACGGTTAGGGAGATATGGCCTTATAAAGTTGGAAGCCCCGAAGAGTGGAAAAGAAGCCCCTAGTTTGTTATAAGTCTTGGTCAAAGGGATAAAGTTGTTGTATTAAGAAAACCCTATAAGATATAAATTAAGGAGAGGAGTTACCTAGCACAAGTATATAAACACCTCAAGGAGTCATTCATATGGAAAATCACACACTCATTCATTGATTATCTATCTTATGAACTAGTGATCTCTTGCTAAGGTTATGACGACATTTTTTTGAGGTAGCTAAGGAAGGTCGAAGGAGAAAGTCTCAGGATTGAAATGAACCCTAGTTTCTGAGGTATCCGTGAGTTGCAGGTCAGAAGGACATGGATGTACGTGGGCTGCAGTGAAATAAAGCTCAGACATCTGTGGACTATAGAAGAGAAGGTCATGTATCTGTGAAAAAATAATGAAGGTTTAATAGATGTTGGTACCATGTCCCTATATTCAGAAATCAAGTTAATAGGTCAACATTCTACAGGTTCAGGTTAGCTATAGAAGTTATGATATGGTTATTAGTTTATTTTGACGACTATATTTTCTCATGATGTTGTGAATGCTTGAGGCATTCTTGGTATGGTTGGTCTTGTACTTGGATATGGTATATGATGGTTAGTTGGGTAAGTGATCATCATTCTTATGTATGGTACAACATTGATATGGTTCTTATAGATGACATCCTTGAGTTGATTGTATATGGTTGAGGGATATCCATGTTGTATGGTGATGCACGCATGAGGGGCATGCATAGGATCTTTGAGATACTTCATTGATGATATCGTACAGACTTGCATATGGTTGATGATATGGTATATGGCATAGGTTGTACATGGTTGATGCTCTAGTTCATGATTCGCTATTCATTGTTGATGTATATTTTGGTTCATGATTGATGCATGAGAAAGTATGTATATTGGTATACACTTGATGCATGGTCTGGTATATGTATAGTTGGTTGATGAGAAGATATAGGTTGATGTGACAATGATAGAGATAGAGNCTATTCATTGTTGATGTATATTTTGGTTCATGATTGATGCATGAGAAAGTATGTATATTGGTATACACTTGATGCATGGTCTGGTATATGTATAGTTGGTTGATGAGAAGATATAGGTTGATGTGACAATGATAGAGATAGAGTGACAGTGAAAATGAAATTGACAGAGATAGAGTGATAATGATAGTGGAAGTGACAATGGCAGAGTTTGTAATAGTGACTGTTAGTCTACATTATATTATAGGGCGGTTGGATGGGGCAAGGAAAGGTGGTTGTATCCACCTTTCAGTTGTAGCTAGAGATCCTAGGGGGTTGTAGCCTCCTTCTAGTTGGAGCCAAAGAATCAGGGAGTTGTAGATTCCTTCAGGTTGGAGCCTGAGAATAGGTGGTTGAAGCCTCCTTCCATTTGTAGCTGGAGAATCATAAGTTCATGCTTCCAATGAATATTTTCTTTTGATAAATATATAAGAAAATATTTCCATGGTTTTCTCCCATTTGGGTTTCCACGTAAATACTGGTGAACAATGTTGATGTGATGCTATTTGTGTTTACATGATTATGATACATATGATTGGATATATACTGTGGTTAAAAGTGGTATTATTGCTCATTACTGATTCGACCCCCTCTCAAAAAATCTAACGCAATTTCCATATAGTGCGTACAACTTAATTGATTATGTAGCTTTATCCAATTATATATAATAAATGTTATTTTATTTTATGTTACATTTATAAAATTATATTTTTATGTAAAAATAATTATAATTTATAATTAGATTTAGTTTAATTTATAATATTTTTATTTAAAAAGAATTATAATTTATAATTAGATTTATTTTAATTTATAATGTTAATTGAATTTAGTTTGTAAAATTTAAAATTTTCTATAGTACAAAACACATATATTAAAACTTGAACATATATACTAAAGCTTCGTTTAATTATGTGATAGTAGTTGCAAACTAAAATGAGCTTTTTACACTAGCAACCACTTTGTTCAACATAAAATGCCTTTCCATCTAGTTTCATTCTATCGCACATGATTTTTATTTATTTTTTGGTTGAACCACAGTCGATGCTAATGTCGGCGCAATCCACGCCAACATTAGCGCCAAATTTGGGTGTCAACGTAATCTCTTTGGGGTGCAATAGTCAGTGAAAAAATCACCTAGTGTAGTGCCTAAACTAGGAGACTTAGGACACAAGCCAACTTAGAGATTGGCATTAGAGATTATACAAGGCATAAAAAAGGTGAGAGAAATGTTTCACAAATATCCAGTAGTGAATGAGAGCACTAAGGAAAACTTTGAGGGCATATATTGAAGTAGCAGTTGACCATTGAGGAAGACACCAACTCACATTTTACAAACACTATTGAGCAATAAGAAAATCCAATTATGAGATATAGTTCTAGAAAAAATATGATTTCTTAGATTTTACTTACAATTGATGAGTGTGGAGGAGGTCATGTATAATTTGCACATGTTGAATATGGGTATCCCATGTCTATCTAAAAAACTAATATCATCAATATATATCAGAATAATATGTCCCAGATGTGGTCTAAAAATATCATTGATAATTTTCAAGAATATTGATGGAGAATTGCTTCGATTGAATGACATTACAAGCCATTCATACATATCAAGTTTGGTTTTGAAGGTGTTTTTAATGAATCACATGAATTGATTCATTCTTGATCATACTTTAAGGTGAGATTATTTTTGGTTAAATACAAAGAACCCTTACATTGATCAAAGAGATCCTTGATACATGGGAAAGGGTATATATATATTTTTATTGTAATCTTATTAAGGGAATGATAATTTGTTACGAGACTGCATTCATTATTTTCTTTCTTTGGAATAATAAATTCTAGTGAGCCACAAGAAGAGGTACTTGGTTGAATCTGGCCTTCATTGTTAAGTCTAAAATAGTTTCCCAATTTCATTGTGCTCAACCATGGATAAGTAGTAGGTGGGGTAATTAGGAAGGGAAACACATGGAATGAGATCAATAGAAAGGTGGATGGGACACAATGGAGGTAGGAAATGAGGCACAATGAAAACATCATTGTAGGCGTCTATAATAGCTTGGAGTGTATGGGGAGGAGAATTGTTGAATTTATCTACCTTGAGTTGTTGAATGACGCATAAAGGTAGTAGTTGAGTAAGGTTTGATGAAAAAAAATAGTGCATATTAATAAATTGGGTTTGTAAGGGTATGGAGGTGTGGTAGAACATAATTGGTAGAATCGACATAGGATATCATTAGTATATGTGTTTTGATTCGCATCATGGATGGCTTGTGATTAATATAACAAGGTTATCCTAAGATTATATATGTGTAGTCTAGTGGAATTGGATCATAATATATTGTGTTAATGCAACATTCAATGGAAAATGTAATTTGGTGGAATTGTGTGATGAGGATAGAGGTGCCCTAAATGTTGACTCATCCTAGATGGTAGGGTTGAAGATGGGGTATAAAAAGAATATGAAGTTCATAAAATAGCTCATGGGATGTGATATTTCATTCACAACCATCATCAATAATAAATTGGGATAGGTATTGTTTGATTTGGAAACTGTGATGGTAGAGAGAGGAGTTAGTGGTTAGGGAAGAGGTGGTCATTGAGGAAAAACAATTATACTGGTTGGAGGTGTTTTCTAAATCAAGGAGATCTATTTTTGGCGGTGAAGGTTTGGCTATGGTTGTAGCAAGTAAACATAAAGTCATGGAGATATTGCAAGGAATGCAAATACATGATATCATGTGTGAAGGTATGGTGAAAAATACAGAAAAAGGGTATGATATCATGTGTGAAGGTTTTGATCTTCAACTCAGGGCCATGGTTTTGGGGAAACTCTGGTTTGTTCATGAAACTCTGGTCTCCTTCTTTCAATCCAACTACTGAAATTATCTCCTTAGCCCCAGTTTGGGTGAGGCTTCCTAATCTTCCCCTGCATTTTTGGGGTATTCCCTCTCTCAAGGCCATTGGCTCAGCTTTAGGAAAGTTCCATTTCACAAGTCATGAAACTACGAGGCACAACATCTCTACATTTTCCCACATTTGTGTGGAAATAGATTTCAGTAAAGGATTCCTATCTGAAGTTATTCTTACTGGTAAAAATTACTCTTGGCCTCAGAAACTTGACTTTGAGAGAGTCTCCTTGTGCTCCAGATCTTGTTTTGAAACAATTCATCTGGCTTCCCATTGTCCCAAAGGGTACAAAAAGTTCAGAAAGCATCAGAAATCCATCTGGTGGGTTGGTTCTAATGATGACCATCAAGTAATTCCAAAAGCCTGGAAAGAGTCTCCATAAGACAATGTAAATACTCCTTTGTTATCTCAAGAACCATGCTAGAACCCCACTAAAAATCTGGAGAAAGAGGAATATTCCCTTCAAGATTCAAATAAGGGAATTCATATACAAAAATCCCCTCAGTCACTGTCAAGTTGGGTAGATCAGATTGATGTTAATGAGATTTTGGATCAAGAAAATCAAGAATACTCACATCAAAAAATCCTAGGTAACATAGACAATACAAATAGTCCAAAATATGCAAACAAAGTTTGGATGGTATTTGGAAAGAATAATAAAGTACATGAAACACCACAACCAATGGTAACACAAATTCAGGCCCGCAAGTGAGGAAAAACGACGAGCTCTTCCCCATCAAGTTAATTTAGATGCAATGTCTCTTCATGTTTATTCTTAGAGTATTTTTCTGAGTGTACTCAGTAAGATTGTTCTTTGAGAATATTTCATTTGAGTATTTGAAAATGTCATTAGTAATTTGTAATAGTTGCCTACTCGAGACACCAAGTTGGCTTGAAGTTTGCAAGATTTTGTAACTCCTTAGAGGTTTCGACCATGCCTTTTATTATAATTTTTTTCAGTTTCTATAAAAAAAAAAACAAATTCCCTACTCCACCTAAACATTCCAATAAAATAAAAAGGACCTCACCTCCCAACAACAATCTATAATTTCCCCTTGCATTAGAAAGAAAAAATTTAAAATTTTCAAAACTTCCTCAATGTCAAGAGAAAGTAGTGTCTCAAAAATTCTTTCTATAGATGCTTCTCCTTGCAAATCACCATTGAAAGAGTTTGTGACATTAACAAAGACCCATTTATCAAATTCATCCAAGGATGTAATCCACCAAGTCTTGGAATCCCTACTAAATATTACTTAAAATCATTAGCTCATCAAGGTTTGAGTTCAGGTTCTCACTAGGAACAAATCCCAACCTACCTAAGAAAAAGAGGTGGACGATCAATTAAAACTACATCCCATTGATGTCTTCCATAAGATGTTGCAAACATGTATCCCCAATCAAATTTTTGTAAAATACAATATTATAATCATGAAACCTACATTAGTATATACTCAACTACACACCTCCATTGCTACCTAGACCCTCCTTTCAAGAAAGATCCACTCCCAGGTCCATTGATTACACCCCAATGATAGAAATAGATAAATAATATAGATTTTTCAAGGGTTGAAAGACAATAAATGAGTGATCTAGGTGGATATCGGTGGCCACCCACCTTTTCCAACTGGTGCAAAACAAATTTCCGACAATTTTGGTAATTTACTATTTTTAGCAGTTTTTAATTTCTGGGGCCATTTTGAGGGCCTAAATGAAGGGTTTTCAGGATAAATCTTCTCAATGATAGATGAAGGATATTATTGAGCCCCCAAAATTAATATCCTTAATGATTCCTTTCCAATGAGATATCGTGCACCCCAAACAAAGATCGTATGCAAAAGTTACGCCCCTGGGAAGTTGATACACCAAACTACCCAAAACGGGGTCCACAAAATTGTTGGCTTTTCATCTTCCAGGGTTAGGGTTTTGGATTTTATTTATGATAAAAAGGCCTTTGGAGCGTCATTGTAAAATGATCTTCTTGCAAATGCGAGTAGCAAACACATCTCTTCTCAGAGATAAGTTGTCACCATTCTAGCGAGTTTTTTCACTCTGTATTTTTTACAGTCATTGTACACTTTCTCTCATTAATAGAAAATTGTGTAATACTGTATCTCTGTGTTTATGGTTTCATATCTGATACATTTATGTTATATTATTGGATATATGAGATATCTCTATACATTGCTTTATTATATCTCCGCTCTCATTTCATGTCGAAAATAATCCGGATTAGTGGTATTAGAGCAAGCTGCTCTTGATTGTTTTTCAGTGCATGTCCCCGACGAGGTACGGGTATAGAATGTTGGATATTGAGCTTGTCTTTAATACGATCATTCTTGCACACCTAATAAACCCTCCATGGATAAAGAAAATAAAAATGACAGAGCATACGATTCTATTAATTTGTTGCTTGAGAAAGTCTCACACGATAGAGGAACGAAATAATGGAGAATTTTTCCCACATCCTTCAATTCCTCCCGATAATGATAGGAACATCTTCATCAAGCAACCAATTTGGAGGAACCTCGCCTGTCAACGTACAAGTTAATTTTGATATTCCCATATTTGAAGGACAGATAGATGAAGATGCCTTAGAAAAATGGTTAAATCTTCTAGAAGGTTATTTCTCTGTTCATAATTTCTCCGATAGGGAAAATATCACCTTTTCACTCCTTAAGGCTCTCTCGCATGTCAAACATTGGTGGGAAACTTACTGGGAGAAAATTTCCACAGAGGACTCTGGAATATATGGGGTTGATCCCACTTGGGATTCTTTTGTGGATGTGGTAAAGGAACAATATTATCCTGTTGGAAACTATGAGGACCAGTACATGAGATGGACCACACTACGGTAAGAAAGGGGCAAATTAGTTCCATATTTTACCAATGCCTTCTGTTGGCCTTTGACCAAGTTTTGGAATATTATTGGTCATGTTGACCTATTTTGGGACTTCAACAACCTGTCTAAGGAGGAGTGCAAGACGAAGCAGAGATCACAGGATCTCGGCCCCTTTTTGGGATGTGGGAATATGTAATAGGAATGGGACATCGACCCATGGGTTTACCCATGTTTAGGCCTATTTTGTATATATAAATAGATGCTTAGGCTAGATAGAAGAAGTGGTACGGTGCATCTATGTGATGTGAATGTATGCTAAGTGCAAGTAGAGTCTGTAAGTACTTTGTGCATGACTGTAAGAGACTTGCAGAGCTAAGTGAAGGTCCTTGTAGCAGATTGTGGAAGGCTTAGTACTATAACGCAAGGTAGAAGGATATAGAGAGCTGAACAGATCTTCTGTCCTGTGCGAAGTAAGGGTTTTGAGGCTTTGTGCTTGTAACCGATTGACTGAAGCCAATAAAGAAGAAGAGTTGGTGGACGTAGCCCTAGGGTGGGGGTGAACCACGTAAACATTGTGTTATGCTGCTTTGTTCTTTGTCTTGATGTGTTCACATGTTATTTGCTAAGTGATTTGATATGTTTAGATAGATCTACTTATGATTTCTGCTTATTATACATGAGAATGTTAGATCTGATTTATATGGCCATGCTTACTACTTGATCTAATCAATATGATCTATTTACCTATGCTAAGTGGTTAATACATTATATTAGTGTGAATGTTGTGAAGCTCTGTTTTATTAGCGAAGTGGGTATTGATTACATATTGAGGAATTGACGGTGCTAAGTGATTTATTAAGTAGTACAATCACAGATCTGTGTCCCAGCTAAGGTTGTAGACACCTGAGTCTTGAAACCACTCCTGCCTCTACCTCGGGTGAGACTTCATCTTCTCCGCAGGTGTTTCCGAAAGGGCCGGTAGTTAGGGATTTGTTGGTGCGCTGTTGTAGCGTTGAACCCTGGGTCTGCCCCTGTGACAACAAATGGTTCCGTTGTCAAGACCTGAAACTGTGATTGTTGAGAACTGATAAAGAAGAAGCTTTTTGCAAATATTTGACCTGAGATTGTGAAAACTCTATGCGTAGATCTGTTCCCTAGTGTGCAATATCCTACTCGATTTATAAAGCTCTGTGCTAAATAAAGAAGACCGATATGAAGAAAGGAGATTGGATCTGAAGGAAAGAAGCGAGATATGAGAGATTTGTGCTCTAAGAAAGGTAAAGGTAAGAATTTATGATTAAAAGAGGTAAGATTTGCAAACGCTGTGCTTTGATAAAAGGTAAGAATAGTTAAAAGATTTATATTTGGAAGCTTTGTGCTCTGTAAAAGTAAGATAAGTGGAAATTTTTGTTTCTAAAGTATGGATCTAGGTATGATTGATAGGTTCTTTCCTGGCTTGAAAACTAGGGTATTAATAGATGAAAGAAGGTTTGATATGAGTATATCTGATAAGAATAGTGAAAGATATGTTATACCTATGAATAGAAAGAATGTTTGGACTAACAAATGGATGCAGGATCCTAGAAAGAATTTTTTGCAGGTTAGATACCATGATCCTAGTACGCAGTACCAGAAAGGCTGGGGATCATTTAAAAGAAAGAGAGGATTAACCCTCTATTATAGTGGCAGAAGACCGAAACATCTTGCTAAGGAAAGCCCTAGGAAAATACTTGGTTTTCTTTGTTGTAAAGCTATGGACCATGAAGTGTTGGATTTCCCTAGAATGATTTCTAAGATGGAAGAAATAAATCTGAATAAATAAAACTTTAAGGAAGATCCAGTAATGGAAAAACCCCAGAAAGAATTAGAGAAAGTATTGTTAGAGATGAAAGAAACCCTGAATGACCATCAACATGTCAGACTATCAGAGATCTTCAAGGAAAAAGAATTCATTGAAGTAAGAATAGGAGACTTCGACATTGACTGTATTCTGGATGGAGAAACATAGGTGAACATCATGACATAAATAACTTGGGAAGCCATAGGGAAGCCTGCTATGATCCCTTCATTAGGAGGAATAGGACTATTCAGAGGAAAGCTGATAAACCTATGTGGAAATATCACTTGCATACCTATGAACACTAATGGAACTTCGATAGAAGAAGATTTTGAGATTATTAAATTTGTTGAAGACATCGCCCCATTTACCATGTTACTAGGAAAACCTTGGATTGATAGAGATCTAGCTAGATTAAAAGAATAAGAAGAAGTTTTGAAGAAGAAGAAACAAGAGTTAAAAGACTTCATGACCAGAAGGATCGCACACTTGATTGAAGAACATGAGAGAAGATCGAAGCTATTTAACACTAGAAACCCAAATTTTGAATCTGCAAGAACATTAGAAGACCAATAGAAGATTGAAGTACTTACTGTTGGATCATGTTGTCATTGATGCCA
>SNQJ01S0182937.1:0-19064 GCA_010110895.2 Picea sitchensis | reverse complement strand
AACAATATAGAAAAAGAGGTAGAAAACACATATTTACATATTTATAGTGTAGTTTCAATTGTCCATTCCACTTGATTGGAATGGATATACTATAGTAGGGGATAAATTTATATGAAAATACTCTATATGAATACTCTTTGAATCAAACTTATACCTAATAAATTATGCAAGAATACATCCTCTCTAAAAACCATCTACTTTTTCAAAGGTTTGGGTAATACACTAAACCGAATAGGGGAAAAACCACCATTCAAGCTATTGATAAGTACCTAGTATTGTGATATACCACCTATCCTATATTCATGATAAAGAGTTCTTCCCTATCAATTTATTCAATTCTAGTGGACTTTTAAAACTTTGATAAGACATACTCAATGAAATATGTAGGAATATGGGCTTTATTTTTCTTGCTTTGACCCTTCTTGTCTTCAACATCACATTTGGATTCATCCCTTCTTATCATCATTCCCTCCTCCTTGTTTGTTTTCTCCACTATCCTTCCTCTCCCAACCACCATCCTTCTTATCCCCACCATAACCATATTTATTCTCCTCCCTTCTTTATTTATCCCATCATTTTTATTCCCTTCCTGATTGTCTCCATCCTCCCCGAATCCCCTCTTTCTTTCAAAGTTCAGGCTAATACAATACACTACATTAAAGAAGAAATTGTTAAGTTTTAATGTTGTTATTAGGTTATTTTCAATTTACTAGAGCATTCAATTCCTTTCCCAAACAACAACATAAAAAGGATCATTGAAAGAAACACAATCACAAGGTACACAACATTTTACCCTTGGAAACCCTCATGGGGGAGAAAACCTAGCAAAAACTTCCTCAATAATAGATTTCCAATACAATGCCAAGACTAAGACCAAACCATTAGAGATAAACTAAGACTAAGAATGCACCTCTCTTCTTCTTCCTCCTACAATTGCAACTGCACTCAAGATATGTGCACTAGATGAGTGAGTGAGTGAGTGAATGAATAAGTGAGGTGTCATCCTTACTTATATATACTAGTTGAGGAGGCGCTAGGGTTATGTATCTTCAGTTAGTAGGTACAAATTCTTCTAAGAGTGGTTAAAACCACTTTATAAACCCTAGGGGTCGAGTTTACAAATACCACCATATAAGTATGGTTTGACGAATCCATAAAAGGGGATTTGGTTTTATACAAGACCCGACATGATCAATCCACAAAAGGGGATTTGATCTATAAGATAATAACTCAAATATAATTAGAATATTCTTTGAAGTTACAATATTTCAACACTCCCCCTTAACAAGAAGGGTATTCTACTGACATAACCCAATACAACATCATCAGAAGAGAGAGAGAGAGGACAACATCATCATCAACATCCAGAACACTGACTGACACATCTATAAGTCATCATAAGTTTTACTCATCATCAATATCATCATTGTTCATGGCATGGAGCTGGAGTAGTATCATCGTCATCATCATTTGCATGAAGCCGAAATATAAACATCAATAACATGAAGCTAAAACAACAATATCACCAACCTGAGGCTAGTACATCATCATCATCAACATGAGTCTGATACAATCAACACGAGTTTGATAAACATCATCATATGGCAACAGAATGAGGCAGGTGAAACAACAACATTTTGTGTTACTCTGAAATACCATCCTTACTGGATCTTTGGGATCTTCCCAATAATCACAAGATTCCCTAGGATATAAAATCTTAATAAGCTACCACGTGGTACTCTGACAGACCATCCTCACTGGACCTTCAGGATATTCCCAAGAATCAAAATATTCCCTAGGATATAAAATCCTAATGGATCTACCACTACTGACCATGGCTGGCATATACATGCACAGGTACTCTAACAAACCATCCTTACCGGACCTTCTGGATATGCCCAGGGATGATCAATCCCCTAGGATATAAAATCCTAACAGTGCTACTTGTTGTTGTTCAAGATATTATAGTACCATCATCATCACTCCCCCTTTCGAGGGAGGTCCTTTTGAATAACACCAATATTGTCTTAGAAATACTCAAACTTCACACGAGACAGAGGCTTGGTCAACACATATGCAATCTTCTCATATGTGCAAACATATTGGAGCTTTACAGCTCCCCTCTGCACCATATCATGAATGTAGTGATACTATATCTCTATGTTCTTTGACTTATCATGGAACACTGGGTTATATGTCATCTTTATGAAACTTTGGTTATCACATAGAATCACAGTGGCTTACATCTCCAGGTTTAACAGACCTGTCAACAACTTCCAAAGCCATATGGCTTCTCAACTGGAGAAACATGCTGCAACATATTCTTCTTATGTTGTGTTGAGCACAATACTGGATTGCTTCCTAATTTTCCATGAAGTCATGGCTGACCCCAAACTGAAAAAACATCCTAAAGTGTTATTTTTATCAGAAGCACTTCCAGCACAATTTGAATCAGTATAACCATACAGTCTGAAGTAGCGATCTCCAGTATAACAAAGACCATAATCCAATGCACCCTTAAGGTATCTCATCACATGCTTTGCAGCTACAAGATGAACACATATGGGATCTACCAGATAATGACTCAAGTTGTTCATAGAAAATCATATATCTGGCCTGGTATTCTTCAGATACATCAACAAACCAATAATATTTCTATATAGAGTAGCATAAACCAATTCTGACGAAGTATCAACCAAGAGCTTCAACTTTGTTTCCATGGGTGTCTTCATGGATTTACATTCCAACATGTAAAATATCTTCAATATTTCAACTGCATACTTTCCTTGGTTAAGGAAGATATTCTCTAGGCTCTGCCAAACTTCAAGACCTAATAAATAATTCATAAGGCCTAGATCTTTCATCTTAAAATCTGCAGCGAGATTCTTCTTACAATCTGTGATGAAATTTTCTTCTCTTGTTAAGAATAATTCATCCACATACAATATCAATATAAATGGCTCATCATTCATAACCCTGAAGTAAAGGTTAGAATCAACTTTACTCTTGGTAAAGCCCAAGCTCTTCAAGAAACTATCAATTCTGCCATACCAAGCTCTAGGAGCTTGCTTCAACCTATACATAGATTTCTTCAACCTGCAGGCATGAGTCTTTCTATATTCAACTTCAAACCCTTATGGTTGTTCTATACACACTTCTTTTTCAATAACACCATTTAAGACGGTTGTTTTCACATCCATCTAGTGTAAATTCCACTTCATTTTGGCTGCAAGAGTTATGATGGTTCAGATAGAATTGTATCTAGCTACAGGAGCAAATGTTTCTTCATAATCAATACCTTCCTTTTGAGAAAAAACATGAGCCACAAATCTTTCTTTATGTTTTTCAATACTTCCTTATGTTGCATGTTTTATCTTGTATATCCACTTGGAAGATACCACATATTTTTTCTTTGGTCTGGGAACTAATTCTATACATCATTCTTTATAATGGATTGATATTCTTTTGTCATGGAATCCACCCATTCTTTCTTCTGAATGGGTTCTTCAAAGCAAGCAGGTTCCTTTTCTATGAGATCACACATCAAGGCCATATAACTAGAGAATGGCTTAGGTTTCTTGCTTTTTCTGATGGTTCCTTATGGGGCACCATACTTCTCTACATCTTAAATAAGTTCCCTTGCCAAAGCTAGATTTCTCTTGTGAGAGAACATCATCCGGGGAGATTCTTGATATTCTATCATATCATGATCTTCTGTAATCTCATCATCATGGGTAACTGCAACTTCCTTCACTGGTTCTACAACTCTAGGAGCTACAACTTCTTCTTCATATACTTCTTCAAGATGACATTTCCTTGATCTTTTGAGTGTTTCATATTCATCAAAGGTTACATCCCTGTTGATCTCAATATGATGGTAACCTGGTATGTAAATTATGAAGGCCTTAGAGACCTCATATTATCTAACAAATATTCCCTTATTTCCTAAAGGATCCAACTTAGTTTTCCTTTATTTCAGAATGTGTACAAACATTGGACAACCAAATATTTTTAGATGGCTTACTTCTAACTTCTTTCTGGTGAACATTTTGATCGGGGTTCTGAATCCAAGTGCACTATGGGAAAATATATTTTGGACATAAAATTTTGTTCTTTCTGCTTCAGCCCATAAGTGCATTGGAATATCTTGATTGTCAATCATAGTCTTTATTGCTTCCATAATTGTTCTATTATGTCATTCTGCTACACCATTTTGTTGAGGATTATAGGGAGTGGTGAGCTTCCTCTTAATCTCGGCATCTCTGCAAAATCTTCCAAATTCATTTGAGGTGTACTCTCCTCCATTATCTAACCTGAGTATCTTGATTTTTCTATCGGAGAGGTTTTTTACCAAGGATTTGAATTACTTGAACTTTCCGAGTACTTCATCTTTTGATTTTAAGAAACAAACCCAAGTCTTATGAGAGTAATAATCAATAAATGATACATAGTATACATACCTGATTAGAGAGGTTGATGGCATTGGACCACAAACATCTGAGTGGATGAGCTCCAATATTCCTTCTTCTTTACTGTCGCTCATTGGGAAATTATTATTTATGTTCTTTCCTTGTGCACATCCCTTGCATACACCTTCATGATCAACCTTAAATTTTGGTAAACCTATAACTACCTTGATTACTTATGGTAAGTATGTGTAGTTGATGTGAGCTAGTGTTCTATGTCAAAGTTCACAAGGACTCTTAGTGGAGTGATTCAAGGTTGCATCTAAGTGACCTTTTAACTTGTACAAACCACCTTCTTTTGTGTCAATAACAACTGCATTTTCTATGTTTTTTCCTTTGGGCCACATAAGAAATTCACCATCTATGAATGAAACCCTTAATCCTTTATTATCTAGAGTTGATATAGAAAGTAAGTTCTTTGTCAAACCTGGTACATAAAGTACATCCTTCATTCTCATCGGAGTCTCATAATCAAGTTTTTAGGTGGATTCTCCCATTCCTTTGATAAGGTACTGATAATCATCTCCAAGTGAAACTTTTTGGGGAAAGTCCTTTTTTGTAAGGCTAGAGAGAATATATTTCTATCCTGTCATGTTCTTTGAGTCACCGTTATCTATGAGCCAAGTATCCTCTCCAGGTGTCACAGATCCTGAGAGGGAGGAAAATAAAACATAATCTTCAATCTCGTCTTTAGTTAGCTTCTTGGGTGGCTCATCATCTTCAAAAGCATGGGAATGATGTCTTTTGTTATTTCTCTTCTTGTATTCTTCCCTTATTGTAGGACAATTCTTAGCAATGTGTCCCATCTTATCACAATGATAACATTGATAAGAGGGGAAATATTTTTCCTTTCTTTGACCCTTATGATATTTGTGGAATCTCTTTGGAGGGTGAGATTATTTATGGAAGTGGGTGAATATCTTTGGGGAGTGATATTATTTATTAAGGTGGGTCTCCTTTTGGAAATTAGACCTTTTCTTTCCTCTTTAGCATGAGCATCTAGGGCTTGATCTTTATCCCTTAATAGTATGGCTTATCGGTTGGTTACTCTTGATTCTTCTTGAACACATTCTTCCCATAGACTGTCAAATTGGAGTTTCTTTTTTCTTGCATAGATAGTTTAGATGAAGGCATCCCAAGGTTTTGTGAGACCATTAAGAGTTGTCATGATCCATTAATCTTCATACAAGTTGTCTCCAATTTATTCTAACTATTCTTTGAATTGAGTAACCCTAGAGAAATAGTCTTGAAATGTTTCTCCTTTCTGCATCTTTGTATTATTGATTTGGGTTCCCAAGTTCATCTTCCAGTTGATTTTGTTTCCTTCATACATTCTGGTTAGGGAATTAAACATCTATTTTGGATTATTCTTATAAGACACTTGAGGGATCAAGTGATCTTTAATGGAATCTACAATTATTCTTTTGGCCCTAATAGTATCCTTCTTGTACTTTTCTTTGGGTGCTTCTTCTTCGAGTTTCGGTACATTTTATTTTATGAATTTTGCAAGGTCATTCTCTTCAAGAATGAGTCCAATTATGTACTTCCAGGAAAGGAAATTTTCCACACCTTCTAACTTGTCAACAATCTTGGTGCTTGTAGACATCTTGACCTGGAGCTAGGAAAATGACTAGAAAATGAAAGTGCTCAAAAAATTAATCTGAACTTACAAGGAGATGTGTTGGGCTGAGGTGAGTTGGCTGGAGCTGACTATTTTAGAAAGTTCCAAGTTTTACCCCTTGAAAATTGACCTGCATAAATCTGGACTAGTACTTCTGGTATTGGTTCTAGTTTCCTGGTTTTCTAGATTTATGGTACCAGCCAAAACTAGGGCTTGACTTTCCGAAGAATCTGGCCACTAAAAAAGTTCACTCAAGCTGCCAAAATATGCGCAAGGGAAAGGCACACTTCCCATGATAGGTTTTGGTCAAAAATTAATCTTCAGTAAAAATCCCTAATTTCCTTGTATGACAACAATGACGTTTTTAGATACCCAATGAAAGGTGCTCTATTTAGTCAAGATCTAATACCACATTAAGTTTTAATGTTGTTATTAGGTTATTTTCAATTTACTAGAGCATTCAATGCATCTACAAAATAACAACATAAATAGGATCAATGAAAGAAACACAATCACAAGTTACACATCATTTTATCCTGGGAAGCCCTCATGGGGGAGAAAACCCAACAAAAGCTTCCTCAATAATATATTTCCAATACAATGCCAAGACTAATACCAAACCACCAAAGATAAACTAAGACTGAGCATGTGCCTCTCTTCTTCTTCCTCCTGCAACTACGATTGCCTTCAAGATATGTGCACTAGATGAGTGACTGAGTGAATGAATAAGTGAGGTGCCATACTCACTTATATATACTAGTTGAGGAGGTGCTAGGGTTATGTCTCTTCACCTAGTAAGTCTAAATTCTTCCAAGAGTGGTTAAAACCACTTTATAAACCCTAGGGGCCGACTTTACAAATACCACCATATAAGTAAGGGTTTACCAATCCACAAAAGGAGATTTGGTTTTATACAAGACTCGACATGATCAATCCACAAAAGGGGATTTTATCTATAAGATAATAACTAAAATATAATTAGAATATTCTTCAAAGTTACAATATTTCAACAGAAATAAAACCACCATTAAAGATTCTAATAAGTAACTATTGTTGTGATATACCACCTAGCTTAGATTTATACTAAATGATTCTTCCATGTAAGGATAAAGAGGGGATATATAAGAATAAAGAGAAAACATGTTTTTTTTTTGCATGTCACTCATCTTCTCATTTTGACCATCTTGTGTTTTACTTTTTTTGGCTCTCCACATGGAGAACCAAAAAAATGTGCATGTATGAATTAATTAACTAATTGGTAAATTACACAACATAAAGATATAGAGAATTGATGTGTGATCCAATGGATTCACCGTGATTTATAAATATCTAACTATTCACATGAACATTTATCATCAATGCATTTTCTTAAATGGGTAGATTATTTTCAGTCCCGTGTTGGCACTATAGTTTTCTCAGGCTAGATTAATGTGACCATATAAAAACACTTCAAAATTATTTTTCTAAAGTTTCCATGCACATGTATATGGGAATGCACTTTAAAGGCTTGAGTTGGAATGATTCATATCAACCATATCTGATTTTTCCAGTTTGGTAGTACCATGTAATAGTGCAAAAGGGTTCAATGGGTTTTTAGTTTTTTCTTCTTGGATGTCGCTCTTCCTAAAGAAGAATGATCATTATAAACAATGAAGGTGTATTCTCCCTTTTATAGGTATCATTTCCTCCCTTCTTTTTTCTCTTAGAAATTCATTGATTATGGGGGGCAATATGGAGGAGACTGGACACATATCTCCCTCAAGTTGAAGCAAACTCATGGTATTAACATTCATTAGGGTTTACATTTTCAATTTTTAATGCAAGTGGTTTTCCCTATATGCCATAATTCATGGGTTTAAGTTGATACATACCTCTCCTTATTCCACGACTATGGTTTCACACATAAGTTCTAGTTCATGTTGATTTGGCCATTTTTGTGAAGAGAAAAGTATAGTTGGGTTGAGAGGGATGAGGAGCATCTTAGATGGTTCTCTTATGCAAGATGAAAGGTTGCACACAAGGGTGATTATTTTAGGATTTTTATTTTGGTCTAGGTAATGGTTACTTGTTATTCTCATTCATTTGATCTTAGGTTCGAAGGTTAATGTTTTTTTTTCTCTTTTATAAACCACAATGAGATGTTATATAAGGTTTATTGTACTATTGAGTAATAATGCATAGTGAATATGGGTATCCATAGCCTAACTAGAAGGTTGATTTAGCAAAAAAAAAATTGCTTTATCAAAGTTGAAGTGCTCCAACTTCATTATACTCTTTTTCAATTAAGTTTGGTTGAGTTTTATTCTAGCAAAGATGAAGTGCTCCAACTCCATTGTATGTTAGGATATTTAGACACTTAGGAGTTAGTTTAGATCAAATTGGTCTACTGTGTCATTAGGTTAAAATGTGTTACTTAGTGTATTTCTTTAGTATGCATTTGTAATACGACGATCACAATACGATCCCAACATAGAGTGATCTGGCGACTCACATTCTCCTCGATCTTAACAACTACATTGATATGTGGCTTGATACCCGATTGGTCCATGGTATTTATTTAAAGAGAATGGAGGGTCATTTACTGATGATTGATTGCAAGAAAATCTCTTGTAATATTTTTTCTTTTGCATTAATAAATTTCCTCAAGTGGCCACGTTGGTTGGGGTTGTGGTTGTTTCCCCATAGGGGTTTTACCACGTAAAAAAATCAGTGTGTTGATATTTTATCTAGTTGTGTGAATGGTTACTTAAGGTGTTCATCCTTTGTTGGAATAGCATTGTTTTCAAACATGATATTCGAGCGCATTTGAATACCCACTCCCATTGTAGATAAAAATCTTGAAGTGTTTTGTCATATATTTGTTTTCTACTATTTCCATACATTTATAGGGTGAGAGGACTATTTCGTTGTGTCTGAAGTGCTCATTTAAGCTAATAACATTTTTTATTTCACTTGAAAAGGTTCATGTTTTCCCAAGATACATCCATTTCAGTCTGATCCAGACGTATAAACCTTGAATATGCTATTTTAAAAAAAATTATAGAGATAATATTTAATTTTTTATTTTTTTGTTTCCAATTGCTACTCTTTCTAGTCTAGGTATGCTCTTTTCCCTCTGTTTTGTGCGATATCAGTAAATCAGAAATATAGAGGAAAGTGTTTTCTTGTCTGCACATGCTTTATGTCGTGTGCTCTGTGTCATCTTGGTAAATCAAAAACATAAAAAAAACTTGCATTTTTTGGGTAATCTAATTGAGATCTAACCCCTTGTTATTGTCGAGAAGAATTTTTTGTGTGTGTGAACACATGATAATAAGTTTTTTTTTAACACACACTTCAAGGCCATCTTTCACCACCACCACAACAACAACACAAACAACCATCCACATTCTTAATATTATAATGTGTTTTGCACTAGCTCACTTGATTGAAAATTTCTTTATTAAGTAAGATGTCTTGAGTTCAAGTCTCTTTTTTGTTAATTTTTTGAAAAAGTTCATTTATCCATCATAAAGTGCATTTCATCTCATTTATAAAAGTGAATCACTATGAATAACTTTGATATTCCTTTTAGTTATTCTTTCTTGCATGCAACTTTAATTTACAAAGTAATTTCATTGTAAAAGTGATTCCCACTTATTCTATAAAAGTGAGTCACTTCATAAGTAACTTATTTAAAAGTGAGCTTATAGAAAAAGTTCAATAAGGAGGAGTATCACCATGTGGAGCAACTTCTACTTGCCACATGACTCTTTGGTTAACATTTATGAATGTTTTTTAAGGGAATAACTTTCACATCTAAAGTTCGTTTTTAGTATCGTTTTTTTTTAAACAACCTATTTTTTTTCTAAAGCTTTCCATATAGACCATTATTTTCAACCTTTAAATCCATATTCTCTGCATATTTTAATATGGCTTCTCCCAGTGATCTTTTTCTTACCATCACCAACTACTTTTCATGGAAATCCCATATACAGGATTTACTAAGAAGTAAAGGATTGTATCAGATTGCCTTGGGAAAAGAACAAGAACCCACTGATGGTGAAAATAAATTAAAATGGGATAGTAAGAATGATGAAGCACGTGGACTAATCAGAATGTCCATTCTCATGATTTAAGGTTTAACCTTCAAGGAATCAATGCCCCCAATGAATCTTTGGAAACGCTTCAAGTCGTGTTTGGTAAACATAATATTATTCGAGTCCACCAGTTAGAAAATAAGTTAATGAATTTAGTTCCATTTCTTTTCCTTGCATTGAAGACTATTCATGTAAGTTCAAAACACTTAGAATTTTATGTATATACTACAAAATAGATCTAAAGGAAGATCAATGCATATGTGTTCATCTTGCTAATCTTGGTAGTGCATATTTTTATTTTGGATCTACCTTTTATGCCACCAGAGAATATATAGGCAGTTCTTATAAAGAAATCTCTCTTGAGTCTCCCTCGTATTTCTTGCGAAGATGGTGTTTGTGTTGATTGTGTTCTTGGAAAACATCATTGGGATGATTTTGAAAATTTTTCCTCTTGACACACTTTGTCCCCTTTGCAACTTATTCATAGTGATTTGTGTGGTCCTCTTTCTTCTCCTTATTTATTTTGGTGCAACTATTTATTAAATTTCATTGATGACTTCTTCAGATGCACTTGGGTTTACTTCTTAAAACTTAAGAGTGAAGTTTTTGAAAAACATTTGGCATACAAGGCCCTTGTAGAAAAAAAATATGAACATCAACTTCAAAGGTTAAGAATAGATAATGGAGGTGAATACGTGAAAAATAAATTTACAAGTTACTACACTACATAGGGCATTCTGATGCAACATACTATTCCATATACACCACAACAAAATGGTGTTGTTGAGATAAAGAATAACACATTAAAAGAAATGGCTAATTATATGATCAAATCTAAGGGATGAAGTATTTATTATTGGGTGGAAGTCATCAACTGTACAAATTACATATTATATTGCAGTCCCACAAAGGCTATAAAAAATATAACACCAGAAGAAGCATGGAATAAAATTAATCCAGATGTAAGCCACTTATGTGTATTTGGTAGTGTAGCATGGGCTCACATTCCTAATGGGAAAATGAAATATTTACAACCTAAAAGTGAGAAGTTTTTTTTTGCGGGGATATTCTGAAGATGTCAATTGTAACATCCCCCATCTTAACTTAGAAAAATTACTACGTAGAACACACATAAAATGATTTTTTTTTGTTGATTCATTTCCTGTAGCTTACCAACTACAAATTAGGCACATATTTAACTAGATTCTAATTCCCATAATTAAATACATCTACAAAATTATAAATGCACATGGATGTAGTAAATAAAACATCTATAACAACACATAAAACCATTCTCATTCATAGAGTAAAATGCATAGTCATAAGATTCATAAGAAAACTCAGATAATAGATAAACACTTATATTTAAAAGAAATCTTGTGCAATTAGCTACTTGGGAAGGACGTTCAACCAAACCATATACTTGTTGTTCCAGATATCAACAATAAGTCACCCTCGATCTAGAGCTAGGAATCCACAAAAGAAGGGTTCCTCTCATAGTCTCCTCACAACTCAATATCTCACAACCCACTGGCATTCTCCTACAAGTATCCTGAATTTATTCCATCTCTCTTCCTCTTGACCTGCCCAACCCAAGGAATGTACCCATTTACTGCTCTCAATCCATCAAGCATCCCATTCGTTTATTAGGGACTTTCTGGCACAACTAACCAAGAACCTCTCTACTGGGAACTCAAGTAAAACTCACTGCCAGGAAAATTGCTTGGAAAACTACCAGTAAAACAATAACAAACACTTGTTGTTACAATGAAAATCACATAGGAATTCACTCTTCAGTATTTCCAACCCAAGTATTCAATTTCCATCTCCAAAATGATCCAAAAACACTCTATCATCCTCCATAATCCATCAATCCTTCCCTCTCTAGTTTTGGTTCTCTTTTCCATGCTCTCCCCTTGATGTTCATGCTAAGACTGAATGTGTAAAAACTTCATGTTCTGCCCCCACAAATCTCTTGTATTTTCCCAAGACAATTGACTTCTCACTATGCCTAATGTTGATTGTATTACACCCCCATGCTTCAAATAATTATGGATGTGACTTCTACACCCACCCCTTGACAAGTATCCAATGATTGGACTCTCATATACTCAAACAAAAAGTAGAAGGCTTTCCCAAATGATAATAAAATTTAAAAATATGGGTTTGGCTTAATACCCATAAGCCATTTACCATTTTGGATCCTCTTATACCCATAGGAATCCCCCCCTCTCTTTGGATTAATAATCCCCCATCTCTGTCCATATTCCTGACAGTCAGTATCACCTTATATTTATTAAAATTCAAAAAATGCATTTCCCATATTACATCACTTTGTCATAGCCACATTCATATCTACATTATGCATTAATTAAACTGGGGATTATAGTGGGGATGTTACATAAATGGTTATAGATGTATTCAACCTCATTTCAATTAAATTATTATTAGAAGAGATGTTAAATTTGATGAAAATATCTTGGCCTACGAGCCTAGTTCGAGGTTTGTGCCATATTTTTTTTCCTATTCTGGTTTATTCTTATTTAGATGATGACAGTGAGGATGAAAATCCACCTCCTTCTACTCCATTGAACATGAACCTGCACCAATACCACCGCTTTTCAGATGGGTCCATTCAACTTGAGAAGCAACTAGTCATATTTTCGGTGATCCTTTAGATCAATGTCGAACACGTTCAAAGTTCTAGTGAGCCTCTTCTATTTTGGTTCAAGTTTCATAGAATCATAATATAGACACATTTGCAGAAGCTTCAGGTCATCCATATTGGGACACAACAATGAATGAAGACTATTTCTCTATAATGGCGAACGATACTTGGGATCTTGTACCTCTTTCAAAAGAAAAATTGTCATATGTAAATGGGTGTACAAAACTAAGTATGCATCAAATGGAAGTGTTTAAAGACACAATTCTTGGTTAGTTTCCAAATGGTTCTCTTAAGTTGAAGGAATTTCCTATAATGAAACCTTTTCCCTTGTAGTCAAAATGAATTCCATTTGCCTTGTTCTAGCCCTTGTTGCCTCACATAAATGGGAGGTCCACTAGATGGATGTTAAATATTCCTTCTTGCATGGGGATTTTCAAGAAGAAATCTACATGGAAAAACCTCTCGTTTATGTCCAAAATGATTCCAACCTTGTTTTTATCCTTGAGAAATCTCTTTATGGTATTAAGAAATCTCCTCAAGCTTGGCATGCCAAAATGTACAACTTTCTTCTTGACATCGAATTTTCTAGATTCCATGGTGATCATAATGTCTATACCAATAAAGTAGGAATGCATATCATAATACTTGTTATTTATGTTGATGACCTTATCCTCACTAGTAGTGACCCTAAACCTTTAACCCATGTAAAATCTAGCCTTAAAAAGAAATTTGAAATGACAAACTTAGGTTATTTACATTATTTCCTTGGCCTCCAAGTATTGCAAACCAAGGAAGGAATATTTCTTTCTTATTCTAAGTATGTTCATGAACTTCATCCCTACTTTCACATAGATGATTCTAAACTATCCCCTTCTCCCTTCCAGTCTGGAGTCAAACTTCCTACTACCTTTACTTCTCCCAAAATTGATGCTACCTTGTACTATTAGTTAGCTGGTAACCTCTTATATTTGACTCATACCCATCCTTCTATTTCCTTTTTTGTTGGTATTTTTTCCCGGTATATGAAAACACCCCATGAAATCCATTTGAAAGTAGCTAAAAGGATACTTTGGTATGTCATGGGTACAATTTGGTTTGGGATACATTACAATTCATGGGGGACTCCCTTGTTGGTTAGTTTCACTAATTCAGATTAGGCCGAAGACCTTGATGATAAGAAGTCTATTGTAGGTTATGTTTTCAGCCTTGGTTCTAGACCTATCACTTGGGATTGTAAGAAACAACAAGATATTTTTCTTTCTTCAGTAGAAGTAAAGTATCAATCAATGGTTAATGAAAGTCAAGAATATGTGTGGCTTCAACAGATCCTTTCATAGTTTGGATTCAAACAAAAACATCCAATGACCCTCTGGTATGACAATCAGAGTGCCATCAATATTTCCAAATATCTAGTCCAACTTCAGCATCGCAAACACATTGAACTACACATGCACTTCATCATAAATATCACTCATGATCGAGTTATTGAAGTTCCCTTTTTCCCTATAGAAGATCAAGTTGCAAATATTTTCAAAAAGTCTCTTACAAAAGAGAAGTTTTCAAAAATTCTATCTATGTTAGGAATTTAGGAAGTTGTCATTAAGGGGGGGTAGGATCTAATTCATCCTTCCTTATCCTATTGTGTCACCTTTGTAAATCCTTCAATATTATCCCAATTTATTCTTAAGGGGGGATGCTATAATATTTATACCCATATGAGTTAGGTAAGATCAACTTGGTCTAATGTTTCGTTAGGTTAAAGTGTGTTTCTTTAGTATTCTTTAGTATGGCATTGTAATTCTACGGTCATGATATGTTCTTAACATAGCGTGATCTGATGAATCATATTCTCCACGATATTAATGAGTACATTGATATATGGCTTAACACCAGATTGGTCCATGATCTCTATTTAAAGAGCATGGAGGGTCATTTGTTGATGATTGATTGTGAGAAACTCTCTTGTAATATTTTATCTTTTGAATTAATAAATTTCCTTAAGTGGCCACGTTGGATGGAGCCATGTATGTTTCCCGATAAGGATTTTACCACAAAAAAACATAAGTATGTTGATCTTTGATTTGGTTGGGTGAGTGGTTCTTGAAGGTGTTCATCCTTTGTTGGAATACTTGTGTTGTTGAACAATATATTATATTTTTCTTAAGCATTAGAGTAGACAACATGTTGAATCGGATTCCTCACTACTCTATTTCTCTTCTAATATATAGACAAATTTTCTTGAGACCATTGTAATATACTATTCATAGCATCTCTATGGAAAACTCTAGTATTTCCCTGAATAGGTTCCAAAACCATTGTTTTTGCTTATAATAAACTTAGAGTTGTTATGATTATTGTTATTATTTTCATCAAAATGCTATCACTACTACAATATAAGGCTATATCACCATTGATTTGTGTTGCTATAACCATTGTGTACATCAAACCTCTAGTTGAGGTTTTTTGCTAGCACACATTAGGATTTTACGTCACATTTTTCATATTAGTTTTGTATATATGATGCTCTAAAGTCTTTTTTTTTGTTATTTTGTTTTGCATTGTTTTTTTAATCATTATTACATTGTTATCGGATTGTTTGTGCCTCACTTCAATCTATCATGCATCACTTGTGTCATTTGTTTTTCATGTTGTGTCAAAACAACATCTTATTCAGACATATATGACATCATGTTAGCATCATGATAAGGTGTTCTATAAAAAAAATATGTTTCATGATTTTGTTGTTTTTTTTGTACACAATTCCAATGGAATTCTCTAGGGATTTATAATTGATCATTGACAAGAGTGTAGTTTGGAGAACTTGATGGGAGGAATCATAATGTAACTATGAAGGGAACAATATAACTTGGTGTGAAGAATAATAAGGTAATAATGAAGGATGAACAATATAGAACAAGAGGTAGCAAACATATATTTATATATTTATAGTGTAGTTTAAATTATCCATTCCACTTGATTGGAATGGATATACTATAGTAGGGGATAATGTTGGGTATGTGTTATATTTTTTGCATGACTAGATCTAGTGTATACGTTGCACCAGGTGCACAGGGGGGGTTAGAGGGGGGTGGGTGAGTGGGAGTCCCTCTGCTCGAGGGTTTCATTGTTTGTTTGCATGCTTTCACACGTTATTATTAACAATGGGGAGTTTATACCTAGGGTTCATCTAGAGTTGACCAACAAAAACCCCAGAGCATCGACATATCAATCCTCGACCAAGTTTGAGGAAGTTCTCATCCGATATGCAGAGGGGATCGCATAGACCATAAGGTCTTGTGTCAGAGATGAAGGACTAAAGAAACCAAGATCCATCTAAGATGAAATTCATACATTCCATATCCAATGAATTATTGTGCTAATAAGTAAAACAATACACACACATATCCAAATAACACATGATAGATACACCATAGATTATAACTACCAAAACTTTATTATTCCTTTCATTCCATTGAACACACATATACAATAAGAAAACTATATTCAACAACAATAGAGTCACACATCCCTTTGTATATAAATTCCTAGAGTTACAACACATTGCGTAATGTGCATTCTCTTAATACCTTAGACATATGGTAGACTCATATTTATATTCAAAAGAATTACAATGTTACAAAGGATCAGAGTGAGCTCAACACACTATGACCAACTGAATCCTCTATGCAAGTGTCTAACTCTTTAATATTTTAACCATATAACCTTTTTTTCTGATGTCATTGCTTCCTTTTATAGCTTTTTCTGCCTGAGAGTTATGTCTCTTTCTGCTCTACTCCAATCATTCTACTAAAAAACTACCTCACATGCTTTTGGAACCTACTTGTAGTCCACGTAGCCTTTAGGAATCAAGGAAATATTAACTACCTCGCCAACTCTCCTTTTGTTAGCTCCACTTTCCCTTGTGTTTTTGGAATTAATCATTGGATACTATTTCTCGATGATTCCTTTCTTGAGTTCGATGTGCATATTCTTGATTTCTAGCACAATTGTCAAAAACTAGAACCGGCACGTGCTTGGTATATTTCAAGCTTGGTGCACAATATCATAACTCGGTCGGGTACACACTTCTTGTCATTCTTCTCACATTAGCTTAGGTGCATGCAAAACTCAGAATGAGTGTGCACAACTTCATTTGTTCACGTGCGTGAAATGAACCCAAACATTTGGGTGCTAATAGGTCCCCACTGCTATTACTTGGATCATCCTCAAGCCAACTGCTTCATGATATCAAGGAGGGAAGTTTGAGTAAGAGAACCCTTAGTGTGTGCTCTCCTTCAGATTGTTTGTTCTGGATTCCACATGGTTCATCATCATCAACATTATCAACATGAATATTCCAACAATGTACTGCCTATTTTATTTTTTCCATCAGCTGATGATACAAGCAGACCACCCTGGGTGTGGCTTCCTTTGGCTGCCGATGGAAAATAAATTATTTAATCTGGCGGAGTACCTTTCTTTGAGCCAAAATCTTTTTTTTTAATATGAATGTTAAACAAACTTTGGAACTCACGTGGGTCCACTCGATTGTTTTCCTCATGAGCTCCTCCTAAATGTACCAACTTCTAGGGACCATGTCCATAGTGTGGAAAAAATGATGGACCCATTTGGCTTGAGGGATATTCTTAAAGGTCAAACACCATTCATAAAAATGAATGTACTCTTGAGGATCCTCAGTGCCCCAGTATTCTTAATATTCAGGTGATGAGTCACCCACCACCGCACATGTGTCCCGTGAACCACTGCATACATGGCCTAAATCCTCTACTTCATGAGAAAGGTTCTCCATATGTATGAGGAATGTCTCTACCAGACCTATTCCATCAAACCACAAGGCATTTCATATCTCATATCCAATCCATCACGTTTATTTCATTATCCTTGCGCATCTACGAGTGGAAACTTCATAGAGCTTGTTTTCCCACCTATCCATGGCATGTTCATAATATGTGTCGTAAGAATCGACACTTCTCCAACTTAATTCTCCATATGTGGTGGGGTTGATGTAATCCTCCCTACATCCCATGATCTTATAGATGTTTTCAATAACTGAGCTCCATGCATACTCATCCACTAGCTCATTGTATATGTCTCCTTCATATGGATCTAGAAGTGCGACCACATGTAGGGTGTTTATTTTAAATGACATCTTCATTTTCTTTAAATTCAACAATGCATTATTTTCAAAGGCCCATTCAATGCCAAGTAATGCAGGATATGAATCAGATTCATCCATAATTTCTATGACCTCAAATTCATCCTTTATTTTTACTCCTTCAATATTCACTTCCCTCATGCAAGTAGCTAACATCTGTTTCAACTTACTTGCAACCTCTAGATCATTCAACAATCACAAAAAACAACCCAAGAAAGAAATTACTTTGTTTTTAGGTTCTTCCTTGCAATCCAATTCATGCAAGGAATTTGTGTGCACTCCATGTTGCAATTCCTCCAAGTGTTGTTCTTCATTTGATTTCTACTCAGCGCATTGCAGCTCATTCTATCTGCGAGCTTCCTTCAAAGATTGTTGCATCCTATGTTGTATTTCTTTGTGCATGTGACATTCCTCCAAATATTGTTTCATCATGGGCTATAATTATTCATGGGTGTGAGCCTCTTCTAATGACCTATGTGTCACCCATTGTACCTCTTTATAGATCCAAGCCTCCTCCAGTGACCTTTGTGTCACCCTCTGCACGTTTTCTCAAATATGAGACTTCTCAAGTGACCTCTAAGTCACTTGTTGTAGCTCCTCACACTCTCTGTTAAGTACCTAACAAGATCTGCAAATATAATTCAATAATACCAAGAATAAACCATAAATCATTCACCATAACATTAACACAAGAAATAGAGAAAACCTTTGAGGTAGGGTAACACCATATATTAATCCTTATGGAAGGATAAAACTCCTCAAGCAATCCTTGCTTGTACAATAACAATATTCTTCACTATGTTTCATTACATTGCCTACACTTCTTTATATAGCTCTCCCTATCTCATAGGAACCTTCTAGAGAGCCTTCTCACATTTATTAGATCCAACTACCATAGTGGGCCTTTATTCATATAGTGGACCTAGTCCACCTTACATTGAATGACGACATTCCCATATATTAAATGACTTCCAATAATAACACATAACTACATTCCCATTGGGTACCTTCCTAGGTACCCCATATTACCTCCCTAGGTATACTACACATTGCA
>SNQJ01S0182936.1:4467-19064 GCA_010110895.2 Picea sitchensis | reverse complement strand
TTTTTATCTATGACTGAACCTAAAAATTTTGAGGAAGCTATCTAGGAAGATAATTGGATTAGAGCAATGAATGAATAGCTTGATCAGATTGAGAAGAACAATACTTGGGAGCTGGTTCCTAGACCTGAAGATAAGAATATAATAGGTTTCAAATGAGTGTTCAAGAATAAAATAAATGAAAAAGGATAAGTTGTTAGAAATAAAGCCAGATTGGTCTGTAAGGGATATGCACAAGTTGAAGGTCGGGACTTTCATGAAACCTTTGCACCAATGGCAAGATTGGAAGCTATTAGAATATTTCTTGCTTATTCATGTCATAAGAACTTCAAAGTTTATCAAATGGATGTTAAGTCAGCATTTCTTAATGGAGATCTAGAGGAAGAAGTATATATGGAGCAACCTGAAGGATTCTTATTGACAGATAATCCCAATTATGTATGTAAGCTGAAGAATTCCTTATATGGACTAAAACAAGCACCACGAGCTTGGTATTATAGACTGGACAAATTTTTACAAGAAAAAGGGTTCAAGAAAGGTATTGTTGACAGTAACCTTTACATTGATCCATAAACATATGGGAGATTTATGCATTGATCCAACGATTGATGTTGGGATCATGTGGTTACTCCACTTGAGGCCACGTGTATATCCACGATATTGATTAATATTTATGGAGCCTACATTTGGGTACCTAACAAACCCATTTTGTCACGACCCAATCTACTAAACATAAATTATCTAGAGAAAAATTTACAAACCATTGGTTGCTAACACAACTTCAAAAATTACATAAATCACGAGAGAAGTGAGAGGTGAGGAACTTACCTGTGATAAGAAGCCAACATACTTGAATATGGAGATTTCATAATCATTGCACTACTTTAATCCTTGATCCAATCGACCGCAGGAAAATGTGGGGGACGAATCTCCACCCAATCATAGACCTTGCTACTCTAATTCTTTTTGTAGCAGGTCACCCTCGAGCCCCTAATCCACTACAATGCCATCTCTTCTTAGCTTTGTTCTTAATGGCCAAGCCAAAGAGTGATCATTTTTTCTCCTTATTCTTTGTCCTTGTATAGAACATGTCCATGATAAATAACTTGATCCATATGATCCACTTGTCATTATGTGATTCTTTCTTTATCTTATTTTTCTTTTCCCATAAACTTATCTTATTTTTAGTTTTTTTCATAAATTATCTTTGCTTATTTTACCCGCCACCCTGCATTTTTTTTATTACACAAGTATTTGTTTTAAGTATTGATTATTATCCATTTATGATAATTATTATACTTTTTTTTTCTTCTAATTGTTTATTTATTTAATAATAATATGGGGCATGACACATTTATTGTACTTTCTATATTTCACACGTAGTCACCCTCTTGTGGCTAGTGCCCTAACCCTAAATGATGTGTATAAATACAAAGACACACTCCTCATTTGTATCATCTCATTTTAAGGTGAATTGATTCATTATTTACCTAAGGATGCATCTAAACAATTCACTCTACTTATGGTATTTCGTTATATTTGTGTGATTGATTGTTCTTGGACAAAGGTATGGTATGTGAACATCTTTCTTGTGAACTATATTAAGGGTTGTGATAAATGTGTTGGCATGATAATTGGAGTAGCGTTTGTTGAAGAGATCACCATAGATCTACTATCTTCTTATGATTTCATCATGTCATTAAAGCTAGTGTGGAATCTTCCTTCTCTATCCAGCATTTTTCAGGTCTAAAACTACAATTTCAACACTCCTTTTTCAAATAGAAATTAGTTTTCAAGGGTGTTTACCATTTCTGTCACCAATGCCCTCCTTGGGAAATTTTTTGTTCTTTTCATAATATTTAAAAGGTTTTTTTTTTGTAGATTTGTATGTTTTTTCTAGTGCAATGCACTCCCTTTTCTCCATTTTCATCCAAAAAATGTTGTTGATTTTTCCAAAGCAGCATCAATATCATGGTTTGTTATCTCAATCCATAAAGGTACAAAGCCTAATGGACCTTCACAGTGTATGCTAGTCCTCCACTTCTGGACAAGGTGTTGTTGACTACAAATCCATTAGGCATATGAAAAAACACCAACACTTACTCTACAACTATCAACAAAAATATAATGGAAGGGAAGTTGTTATAGGTGATGACTCACCCCCACCAATTTTCGGATGTCAACGATGTCCCTATTGGCAACACCAATTTTGGAGAAGTTGTTCATGTTCCAGTAATGAAACCAATCTTATTTCTATTCACTGTATCACTAGGGAAAATTTTAAGGATACATACTTATCTGAAAGTGTAGAAACCTTGGAGAATATTAGTAATTCTTAAAATGCAAACCAAAAAATGTTTGGCGATATTTTTGTAAAAATATTCAAATTTATAACAATTGATCTAGTTTCTAGAAAAGTTGGGTGATTTTTAGAGTAAAATACTTTTATTCTATACAATTTGGAGAAATCATTTCAGATAAAAATGGAAATTGGTGGATCTTTTTTGGAGTTTTTCCCATATTTATGGGTTATCAAGGATGTGAATTATGGTTTTAGAATAGTCACTTCTAGGTATCGTGATGAATATAACCATATGTATAAGTTGGGGAAATATCCATCTCCTTCAAAACAAAGTGGATTTACTGCAATGGTTGTCAATGTTGATGACACCAACAAATGAAGGAAATATTGCCATCTAAGGACCTTGCGTCATATGCACCATCTCAAGATAGAAAATGGACTTCCACAGATTGAACCACCATGGGTGTCTTCAAAGGATGTATATTAAGAAAACACCATCATGAGTCTTTTCCTAAGGATTTAGTGAGGCAAGCCTCTCATGCTCTTGAGCCAGTTCATAGTGATATTTGTATACCTATGACCACCCCTTCACTTGGTGGGACTAAATATCCCCTCACCTTCATTATTAATCATTTGACACATTCAAGGAATTTAAATCCCTAGTGGAAAATCATAGCAATCACAAGATAAAATCTATCAGTATTGATTATGGAGATGAACTTTTCAGTGATGACCTCCATCCATTTCACATCTCATGGCATTGTTTGGCATAAGCCAATCCCTCATAGAGACAAAGTAGTGCATCATAGGAGTAGAGATATTGTGAAAATGGCTCGTTGTATGACACATTCTCAACAAATAGAGCTTAAACTATGGGGAGAGCATTGTATCGTGCAACTCATATCATCAATTGAACACATACTTGAGATGCTCGTCGTATATCCTTTTGAGAAATGGTATGGTTACAAACCTTCAGTTATTCATTTCAAAGTCTTTGGATCATGTGCATGGGCCCATATTCCCAAAGAAAAGGGAAACAATTTGTAACCTACAAGTCAACACTGCACTTTGGTGGGTTATAATAAAACATACAACGCATCTAGACTATAGCATCCTTCCACCAACAAGGTGATTGAACAAAGAGATATTGTCTTTGATGAGGTTCTTTCCCATGGTCCACCAAGATCCTATCCCACATTTATTGCAAAAGATTTGTCTCTGATTGTCTTAGTGGATCTCTCATTTTTACACCACGATGATGACTCTCCTATTTTGAGTGCTTCTTCCAACACCACCTCCACAATGACTCAATCAACGAACCATGATGAGGCATGTGTCGAAAATTATGTTGATACTACTTGCACTAAAATCTCTTCTACTCTAGTTTCTCCATCTGAAACATAGTTACCAACTTGACGAGAACCTTCCAAAGTTCCCATTTTTTTAGAGGTCATGTTTAGTGTCTATAATTAATCTCGTACTAAAAAGTGTTGCTACAGATAGCACCCTTTTTTTCAAGGTTAAAATTATCACATTTTGCAACCATGGCCTTAACAGCGTCATAATATTGCTGACAAAAACCTTAAAATAAACCCCTGAATTGAAAAGTGGTGCTAACATTAGCACTATTTTTTATTTTGAAGTTAAAACTACAACTTCTTTGAAACCTTAAAACTTGGCAATCGATACCATTGCAACCAAAATGTTAAAATCGACCTTCGAATCAAAAAATAGTGCTCCCAGTAGTGGCCCCCTTTTTTTCTAGGGATAAAATTGGAAGTTTCTGAAATCGTGACCTTGACAACTAGTACCCTTAGAACCAAAATCTCAATACCAATAGCAGAATTGAAAAAAAGCGCTATTAGTAGCACTTTCTTTTTTTACTTTGTTTTAAATTGTTTTTATGTATCTTTTTTAAATAATTTTTTTGTTGTTTTTAAGTTAAATTTTTTATCAATATTTGATTTTTCTAAATGTTTGTTTTTTTAAATCTGTATTGGTTTTTTATTTATTTCATTTTTTTCTTTTTTTAGGATTTTGTTTGCAGTAGTATCGGGATTTCAGACCATGGTTTCTAAAATGTTATAATTTTAAGCCTGAAAAAAAGGAGGGTTCTATTGATAGTGCCTCCTTTTTATTCGAAGGTTGGTCTTAAGAATCTGGTTCCAAGGGTATCGGTTGTGAAGGTCATGATTTCAAAAAACTTGCAATATTATCCCTAGAAAAAAGGGGGTTGCTAATGGGAGCACCACTTTTCGATTAGGGGGTTTATTTTAAGGTTTTTCTAGAACAATACCAATTGTCAAGTCTCAAGGTTTCAAAGAAGATGTAGTTTTAAGCTCGAAAATTTAAAAAAAAATGGCTTTGTTGTTAGTGTTATTTTTCAATTTGGGGGTTAATTTTAAGGTTTTGGTTGACAACATTACAACGTTGTTAATGACATGCTTTCAAAAGGTGGTAATTTTAACCCCGGAAAAAAAAGGGGATGATACCAATAGTACCACTTTTCGAAACGAGGGTTGATTTTGGCGTTTTTGACCCAAAAATATGGGTTTTTAGGGCTAGAGTGTTTGTTTCGAGGTCATATTTCTTGTCAAGCCGATAGTTATTTTCTAATATCTTACCATTTAAGAAACCCCATAAAAGTGTTATTGCATATCCCTTCACTTTCGCCCTTCCTTCAACTAGGTCACAACTAATGTTGAAGTGGGCTATATCTACTAAGGATGTTATTCAGCTCCTTCCTCTTGAAGGAGAATTGGTACGACAATGGAAACCCCTTGTTTCATGGGATCGTATCTCTATGGCTAATGCAAATCCTACTACTAGTGACTTAAGAAAAAGACTCTCTAGAATGGAATTCTATTATGGCTACCAAATATGATACCCTAAAGAAAAATCACACTTAGCACCAAGTCCCCTTACCCAAGGTTAAGAATCTGGTTAGTTGCAAATGTATTTATAAAACCAAGTATGACCCAAAAGGAACACCCAAGAAGCATAAAGCTTGTCTTGTTTCTAAAGGACTCTCCCAAAAAGAGGCATTATTATTCAAATATTTTTGCTCCAATTGCTCGTATGGACCCAATTCATAGGATTTTCTCTATTGGGAAGTTCATCAAATGGATTTCAAGAGTGTTTTCTACATGGAGGCCTCCAAGAAGATATTTATATGCAATGTCAACTAAGGTTTGTACATAATGGTCGTCTTTTGTTGGATTGTAAGCTCAAGAAATGTCCATATGGTCTTTATCGATTGCGGATTCATTCAGCGCAAGGTTGAGCATGAACACTATATTCGCCATCAAGATGGAAAAACCCTCATAATTGTGCTATATGTGGATGATCTCCTTTTTACTATTCATTCCACATCCATGATCAATGACATGAAGTAGCAACACAAGGAATCTCTTGAAATGCATAATTTAGGGTTGCTTCATTCTTTTATGGGACTTCAGATTTCCCAACCCTTTGATAAGATTTCCCTTTCTCAACCTCAATACATCTTGGATCTCTTACAACTCTTTAGGATGGAATATTGCAAGCTAGTGTGAATATTGCGTCAAAGATGAAGTTTCAATCAAAGTGCCCTTCACATATATTTGATGCATCACTTTATCGATCTCTAGATGGACATTCAGCTTTATCCTACACATTCTTGACAAAAAATCTCATCTTTAGTTGGTATATTTCCATGCTACATGCATGAGCCTCATGAGAGTCATTAGAAAATTGCTAAGTGTATCTTACATGGGAATTCTCTACTCAGTTAGCACTGACATTTGTCTCCTTGGTTTCTCTGATGTCGACTTGGTGAGTGATCTCGATGAATAGCACTCTACCTTGGGATACTTGTTCTCTCTTGATTATGTTCTATTTTGTGGGTGTTCCAAGAGGGAACAAGGTGTGGGTCTCTCCTCCACTGAAGTCAAATATGCTAGTGAAACTCATGCTAGGAATCATCTTCCCTAGATGTGAATCATACTTGATCAGCTAGTTCTTTTTCAACGGCCTCCTTCCACCTTAATTTGTGACAATTAGATTACCATTGAGCTTCTTCACAATCTAGTGAATCATCAGATGTCCAAACATATTGAGAGCCTCCTTCTACCTCATTTTGTGACAATTAGAGTATCATCGAGATTCTTCACAATCTAGTGAATCATCGAATGTCCAAGCATATTGAGAACCTCCTTCTAACTTATTTGATGACAATTACCATACCATTGACCTTCTTTGAAATCCAGTGAATCATCATATGTCCAAACACATTGAGATTTGAATTCATTATAGTCATCATCTCCATATTGAAAAACAAATTGTACCAATCTCTATTCCTACCATAGATCAACATGTCGATATATTCATTGAATCTCTTCTAGAGCCCACCTTCCCCGCTCTACAAACGCATATTAGTATAAGTGAGCTACCATTAAGGAGGGAACATGATGTATTTGATCCAAATTTATGAGAAGAACGAAAGGAATAACAGAGTGAATACAATAACACAGAGATACATAGAATAACAACATATATCCAGTGAACAATAACTTCTATTGAATAAATAAAATAGGTTGAAACTGTAAATTTGTAGAACTGAAACAACTTGTTTGACTGCTGATAGTTAACTCTGAGAAGAGATGTCACTGCTACGCACATATTTCTGAGAAGAATCATTACAATGAGGCTCCAAATGCCTTTTTAACATTACTCTTGAATGCCAAAACCCTAGACATCCAAAAACCTAACCCTAGGAGGTGAAACGTCAAAAGTTATGTGGGCCCCAATGGGTAAGTTGATACCTCAACTTCTCGGGGTTGTAACTTTTTCATACGACCTCCGCTTTAGGTGCGTGATAGCCCGTTGGAAAGGTATTTTCGAGAGCTACACATTATGTCATCAAACTCTAAATCAATCTACAATTTGACTATGGATATCCAAAAAAACATTGTTTAGGGCCCAAAAATGGCCCTGGAAGTACATAAAGATGTATTGACATGAAAACTTTAAAAATAATCCAGTTGGATTAGGTGGGTGGCCACCAGTCTCCACCTGGAATATGTGTAGGGCTTCAGACAGCCCCAGAAGTGTAGAACCCACAATTACAAATAAGTACAAAAGAATGTGTTGAACTAAAAATTGTCAAAAGGAGCTAGTTGGAATAGGTGGGTGGCCACCAATATCCATATGGATCAATCCTCCCCCCTTAGGAAGCAATGGTATCCATTACATTGAGTGCCCCCATCAGGTGAGGAAACTTCTTATGAATTTGGCCCCGAGTGAGCCAATTGCCTTAGTGTAGGAGTTTACATGCCTTGACAACCTGATAAATTTGGATCCTCTACTAGCGAGTGCCCTTGACTTGTGTGTCCACTATCTGATTAGTGGATTTTTGTTCCATACAGTCAGGGTTGAGATCTATCAGTGTCAATTGTTCTGCGATATCTAAGGTGTCCAATAATGGTGGAAAATATGGTCGAAGGAGGTCCACATTGGACATTGGGTGCAATCCAAGGAAGGGTGGAGTGTTGAGCTCAAAGGCATTGCTACCCACAGCCTTGGTGATAGTGTAAGACCCATAGAGAAGTGGGCGTAGCTTCCAATGGGGCCCTGTAAGGCGTTATTTTTTCAAATGTAACCAGACCTTGTCTCCCATCTGAAACTAGTGTAGTATCAGGTGTTGATCATGGCATTGCTTGTACTTAGCATTGGCTTTCTGCAAAATCCCATGGACCTGTTGGCAGATGTGTTGAATCCACTCAATGAATCTGGTGGCTTTGTCGACCTCAGACTGAACATGGGAATATTTTTCCTGTGTGGTTGCAAGTGGTACTGCAACATCAATGGGACCCAAGGGTTGGAATCCCAACCCCAACTGAAATGGGCTATGGTTGGTGGAGTTATGGAGAGCCATGTTGTAGTTGTGCTAAACATAGGGAAGACTCTCATCCCATGTGCATGGATTCTTAGAGTTGTACATGCGTAGGATGTGCACAATCATTCGATTGACGACCTTTTTTGGCCATCGGTTTGGGGGTGGAAAGCAGTGGCTTTAGTGAGCTTGGTGTCCAACAGTGACCAGAGACTCAACCAAAATGTGTTCAGGAACCTGTTGTCCTGATCTGAGGTGATGGTTTGTGGTATCCCAAAATGGACCCACACCCGTTCGAACAATATCTTAGCAGTATCTGTCGTTGTGATGCTCTTCTTGCGGGTTGTGATAATGGCCATCTTCGAAAACTGATCAACCACCACAAATACACAATCATTGTCGTGCTTGGTGTATGGAAGGCCAAACATGTAATCCATCAAGATGGATTCGCAAGGCCTCTCGGTAGTAGGAAGAGGGGTGTATAATCCTTGCTTCTTGATGGCTGGCTTGGCAATGGCACAGGCAGTGCAAGATCTGATATACGTCTTGTCAAAGTTTTGGCCAATAAAAATGTTTATGTAGAACAACCACAGTTTTCTCCACACCAAAATGTCCTGCCATCCGACTGTAGTGATCCTCCCAAATCAGCTTTGCACGATCGTTTGTGGGAACACAGAGGTGGCCCAGATGGCATAACGATCCATCCTGGATGTGAAAATTGATGACATTCGCTCATGTACCCAAGATCTTATAGGTGGAGGTGAAGCCAGACTCATGATGATAAAGTTGGGGCCACTCATATACCTCATGCCCACAGGAATGGATCATTATGGTGATTGCAGCAACGGGAGGGCAACTAAGGCAATCAGTGACACGATTTGTGCTCCATTTTTATACTTGATGTTGAGATGGAACTGTTGTAGGTATGTGGACCACTTTTGATGGTGGTTGTTCTGCAACTTCCCCTGTGTCTGTATGAACTACAGAGGCTTGTGATCAGTGTGGATGATGGTCTCCTTTCCCAAAATGCAAGGTTTCCATTGATGGTAGGCTTGCACAATGAAATACATTTATTTGTCATGGGTGGGGTATTTCCAGACAGTATCTGAGAGTGTCTCACTATGGTATGCTACTAGATGACCATGATGAGTGAGAATTGTGCCTACAGCATAGTCGGAGGCATCAGTCTCAATCTCGAACGGTTATTGCAGATCATGTAAGGAGAGTACTGGAGCTGAGCACAAGTGATGCTTGATATCATAAAATGATTATTGTCGTGTCTACCCCCATGTGAACTTTTCCTTTCCACCTCCCTTGGTTACTTGGCTGAGGGCCCATGCAATATGGGAGAATCCCAACACGAATCTTCGGTAGAAGTTGGAAAGTCCCAAGAATCTCGGTGAGTGTGGTTGGGGCTAGCCATTCATGAATGACTTGGATTTTAGTTGGATTCACATGTACCCCATGCTAATCAACAATGTAGCCCAAGTATTGGACCCTGTTCATGCCAAAGGAGAATTTTTTCAAGTTGGCATATAGTTTGTGTTGCCGCGAAGTGCCCAAAACCTATTGAATATGTTGCATGTGATCCTCCCAAGTTTTGTTAAAGATGAGGATGTCATCCATATATACCACCACAAAAGAGTTGGTGAAGGGCCTCAATACATCATCCATCAATCTCATGAAAGTTGTTGGTTCATTTGTTAAGCCAAAGGGCATGACCAGCCATTCGAAGAGACCTTCTTTAGATTTGACAGTTTTCTTCCCTACATCAGTTGGTTCGATGGGAACCTGGTGGTAGCCATACTTTAGGTCAATCTTGTTGAAGAACTTTTCCCCCTTGATTTGGTCAAAAAGGTCATCAATTTGGGGAACTAGGTATCGGTTCCTGACTATGATTTTGTTTAATGTTATGTAATCAATGCAGAGCCGCGAGGTATCGTCTTTCTTCTGCACCAACACAATCGAGCTTCTGCAAGGGGAGGAGATGAGTCGGATGTGCCCCTTTTGAAGCAGCTCTTGGATTTGGAGCTTGAATTTGTCATTTTCCATCATCGAGCAATGATAGACTAGTCCATTAGGTAGTGGTGCACCGGGGGTTAGATCAATTAGATGCTTGACTTGGCAATGTGTCGATACCCCGGTGGGTGAGGAGAAGATGTCTTTGTACTCTTCCACGATCTCGTTCACTTTCTTTTGTTGCAAAGAGAGACTTTATGTAGAGGTCACAGAGGTGGCGACAACCTTCTGCTTACTATGAGCATAGATCACAAAGAAGACGAACTTCTCGGTCTGTGAAATGACCTTACTGCATTGCCTAGTATAGATTAAAGAAATAGCAGTAGGCGACACTTCCTCTGGTATCCTGTACAATTGTCTACCCAAAGTAATAATAACACTACGAGGTCTAGATTCATATACAGTATGTCGCTTCCACAAATATGCCTGGCCTAAAACAACATCACAAACTTCAAGGGGAGCAATATCACACAATACCTTGTCTTTGAAGGGCTTAATGTTATAGGGCAGACGGCATTGTTGGCTAACGTGGAGATCTCTTCCTTGGAGAATCCATTCGATGGTGTATGGTTGCGAGTGCGGTGTTATTAGCAGGTCCAATCGCTTGACGACCTCTGATAAAATAAGGTTCTTCTTACTTTCACTATTGGCAATGAAATGCAGTGGATTCCCCTTTACCCACATCTATGAGTGAAAGAGGTGTTCCCCTTCCTCTAGTTCTTCTAGTTTGCTTGGTTGGACTTTGGTGGTAGCGACAGTGGCACTGGGTTCAGCATCAATGATCCACGTCCCACTTTCTATATTTGATTTGGAGTCAGAATATGCCTCTGACTCTGAAGCTTTCATCTCGGCCACCAGTGACTTCTTGGAGCAACATTCTTTGGTGTTATGCCAAAGGATTTTATGGTATTCACACCATTTTCTTGTGTCCTTCTTTGACTTCTCACTGCCCTTCTTGGGTTGCGGCTTGGACTGGTTGTCTTGAGAGTGGCCATCTTTTCTAAGTCCCTTGTTTTGTGGGTTGGGGCCACATTTTCCCTACTTCGACAATGAGAAGTTTGTAGATCCAAACTTTCGTCTCTTCTACTTAAATTTCTGCTCGATCTTGACAGCATATCTATAAGCCACACCTAATGATCGGATGTCTAGAAACTCCATATTTATATGAATGTATCTATGCAGACAGTAGAGGTATTTGAGCACCAAAGGTCATTCAGAGTCTTTAATACCCAATTTCATGCGTAGGGTATAGAAAATATTGGTGAAATCTGGTACTGTCTTGTCCCTTTCCTGACGCGACGTGGTCCATCTTCTGTACTGGTCCTCGTACCTTCTGACAGGGTAGTATTTTTATTTAATGGCATCCTTGAAGGAATACCATGTGGGGGAAACTGTAAATATTGTGGGGGAATACCCTTTGAGAAAATTCAACCATTTATTTATAGCATTTTCATCTATCAGTACTTCAAATAATGAAATATCAAAATTTACGTGTACCTTGAAGGGGGTTGCATGGTCGCTTGATGAAGATGTGTCTCCTGTGGGCAGCCATCAAAGGATCTGTGCAAAGTTGTCCATCATTTCGTTCATTTTTCGTGAAACGGCTTCCTCGAGCAATATTTTAAAAGGATCTCTTGCTCCATCATCTTTCTTCTTGTCCCCCATGGGTTGTTTTCGGGCTCTGCGTGGTCGATATTACAAAGGCTCGACATGCATGAAGAAAAATAAATGAAAAGCAGATCGCTCTGATGCCACTGATCTGGATTTATGAGCAAAACGAAAGGAATAACAGACTGAATACAGTAACACAAAGATAAGGAGAATAAAAACAAATATTCAGTGAACAATAACTTCTATTGAATAAATAAAATAGGCTGAAACTGTAAAACTGCAGAACTGAAACAACTTGCTCGAATAGTTGTAGCTCTCTCTGAGAAAAGATGTGGTTGTTACACGCATCAGTCTGAGAAGAATCATTACAATGAGGCTCCAGAGTCATTTTTAACATTACTCATGAATGCCAAAACCCTAGACATCCAAAAACCTAGCCCTAGGAGGTGAAACGCCAAAAGTTATGTGGGCCCCGATAGGTAAGTTGGTACCTCAACTTCTCGGGTCGTAAATTTTTCATACGACCTCTATTTTAGGCGTGTAATAGGCCGTTGGAAAGGTATTTTCGATAACTACACATTATGTCATCAAACTTTGACTCCATATACAGTTTGACTATGGAAATCCAAAAACAAAAAACATTGTTTAAGGCCCCAAAACAACCCTTGAAGTATAGAAAGATGTACTGACATGAAAACTTCCAAAATAAGCCAGTTGGATTAGGTGGGCGGCCATCAGTATCCACTTGGAAGATGTGTAGGGATTCAGATATCCCCAGAAGTGTAGAACCCACAATTATAAATAAGTACAAGAGAACATGTTGAACTAAAAATTGTCAAAAGGAGCCAGTTGGAATAGGTGGGTGGCCACCAACATCCATCTGGATCAGTGTTATAATGTCTTCTCTCCATGGATCCTTGTTTAGATTAGGGGGGGTGTTGAGATCATGTGATTACTCTTCACTTGAGGCCACATATTGATACATTGTATTGAATATAGCTTTATGGGACCTACATATGGGTACCTAACTAACCCATTTATCATACTCTCTATATTTTAATAGGTTGGCCTAGTCACCCTCTTGGGGCTAGTAACCTAACCCTAAAAGATGTGTATAAATACAAAGATACATTCCTCATTTGTATCATCTCATTTTGATGGGAATTAATACATTATTTTCCTAAGGGTACCTCTAAAAAATTCACTTTGCTTATGGTGTTTTTTTATATTTGTGTGGTTGCTTGTTCTTGGATGAAGATATGGTCTATAAACATATTTCATGTGAACTCTATTGAGGGTTGTTATATATATGTTTATTTCATGATTGAAGTAGGGTTTGTTCAAGAGATCAACGTAGATCTATTATCTTCTTATGAATTCATCAATTGAGACATTAGCTTCCATCAATAATCAAAATAAGAATTGTTCACCACCATGCATGCCTTAATTCTTGTTTGTCTAATAAAGGACTTGCGATGGCATAATCAATTGGAAAGAGTAATTCAATTCAACGTGGGAATCCAAATATTTTTCATGAAATATCGCAAGCTAGGACAAACTCATATTGTTTCAAGCCAAGTGTCCTTTATCAGTTTTCAATGCATCACTTTATCAACCTTTGGTCAAGAGTCTAGTTTATCTTACACGTTCTCAGCAAAATATCTCATTTGCAATTAGTATGTGTTCCTAATACACAGAGGAGCCTCATGAGAGTCATTAGCAAGTTTCTAAGCATATATTGTGTTATCTTAAGGGCACCCCTTACATGGGCATTCTCTACTCGTTTGGCACTGACATTTGTCTCTTTGGTTTCTCTAATGTCTACTCAACAGGTGATCTTGATGAGAAATGATCTACATCGAGATACTTGTTCTCATTTGGTTCTGGACTAGTTTGTTGGTATTCCACGCAGAAATAATGTGTGGGTATCTCCTCTAACTTCAAATATACTAGTTTAGTGCATGCCAAGAATCATCTTACCTAGATACAAATGATACTTGATCAACTAGGTCTCGCTCAATAGTCTCCTTCTACCTTACTTTGTGACAGCTAGAGTACCATTGAGCTTCTTCACAATCCAATGAATTATTGGATATCCAAACACATTGAGATTTGGATGCATTACAATCATCATATCCATGCCAAAAAACAACTTGTGTTGATGTTTGTTCCTTATGTAAATCACCTTGTCAATATCATCACCAAATCTCTTCCAAAGCCCACCTTCACCAATCTACAAACAAATGTCAATATTGGCGAGCTACCATTTAGGGGGGATTGTTGAGCACACACTTATACTGTGAGAGGGGGTGAATCAATATAAGGCAATTTTTTACTTTTTCAAACATTCATCAACCATAAGAAAACAATCACATATGAGATCGATTAACTGTAGAACATGGAACACAAGATTTACATGGAAACTCTTTTGGGAGAAAACTACAAAAAAAATCTTTATAATTCTTTGTAGATACCAGCTATGGTGAACCAAGCTGGTTCACCAAGTAAATACCCAATGTAGGTAGGAGAACAGGTTATAATCCATAAAGGATAATATATTAAATAATGTATATGAATATAAGATAATGAGATACAATAAGAATGAGGGCCTTATATACCCATACAGGGTTTCCCTTCCATGAAAAGACATGACCTTTCATTGGGAAGGTGTCTCTTCATTAATTATTCATTAACTATTATAATGTATTTATATTAATTATTATATATTATGTTCATAACATTGTCTTCCCCTTAAAAATGCTTTGTCCTCAAAGCACACTTATGGAAGACTTATCT
>SNQJ01S0182935.1:10935-24348 GCA_010110895.2 Picea sitchensis | reverse complement strand
AAGGCCAATCTAGGAAATACACAACTTTTAGAGTAACTTTATTAATCTACAAAACAATAATTAACTAAATAAACTTTAGGAATATTAGGATAACATTTTTCCCTTTAATTCTGAAGTTTATTTTTACAAATGTCAAGTTCATCTCTAAACTTGGTGAATTTTGTTTTTCCTAATGGCTTGGTGAAAATATGTGATGTTTGATCTTTAGATGGACAACATTTTGGCTTGATGATGTCATTGTTGATGACTGTTCCGATGAAGTTATACTTGGTGTCGACATGCTTGGTCTTGTTATTGAAAATTGGATTATTGGCCATTTCTATTGTTGACTGATTATCAATCAATAAAATAGTTGGTGATTTCTGAGTAACACCAAGATCCTACAAAATTCTACGAAGCCAAACAATTTCACAAGTTGCTTCCCAAGTTGAAATGTATTCTTCATGTGTTGAAGAATTTTCCACTGTAGCCTGCTTTCTGCAACTCCAATATATTGTTATTGAACCCATATTCATTAAATAACCTGATGTGGATGTTCTATCATCAATATCTTTGGAAAAATATGCATATGAATATGCAACACGTGTAAATTTGTTGTTTTTCTCATAGAGAAGCCCAAAATATTTTGTTACTTGGATATAGCTGATGACTCTTTTTGTTGCATTCCAATGACTTTCTCTAGGTTCCTGCATGAATCTCGAAATAACATTGACTACGTATGAAAAATATGGATGAGTTTTTTTAAGATAGATGAGGCTCCCAATAAACTGTCTATTGCTGGTACTGTTTACCAATTCCCCCCTTCAAATTTTGAAATTTTCAAGTTTTGCTCCTGTCGAGTAAAATATATGCTATCTAATTCGACATTAAATTGTCAACCCGGTGCTCGTAAGCTTCGAGGTGATAACACTGTATGTGCAGGTTTAGAGCTATAATCTAGCCTAGCATAGCTGAATCTACTCTAATGCCAATAAACTCAAATAATGAAAAGCTTTAAGCAATTCTAGAATTATGAACTATTTACCCTAAGCAACTTTAAACAAGGAATTGATGGACTATTTATAAATAAACAAATAGAAATCTATTTTAAAGTTAGTTAATCTATTCAATTTTTTAAGTAAGCAACAACGAGTAAGCTATTTACCCTTGAGAAAATAAGCAAGTAAACAACTAACCTATCAAGACTATTTTTACAAGTGAATTCTATTCTTAAAAAGAACTCATAACCATTTCTATTCTACAAAGAATAAACATTAATTCAAGAAAATCTAGAAACCCACAACTAACACTAATTAGAAATTCTAATTCTAATTTGTAACTAAGATAACATTGAAAATACTCTGTATAGAAATCTACAAACTCAAAACTAATTCAAGTAAATTTACAAAATCATGAATTCATGATTAAAAATATTAATTCAAATCCACTCTTCTAATTAAAATTGCAATTCAAATCCGCAAATGAGATTTTATAATCTAAACTAAACTAATTCTATCATTAAAACTCAGATTTCAAAACTAGAATGTTGTAACAAAACATAACTCCAAAATCTATTCCTATCCTATTGCACTAAAGCAAGATAAATGAACCAAATGGATTTATGAAAACATAACTGAACAAATAATTAAATTTAGCTTGTTTACAACTAATAAAACTTGCAACTATTAATCCATTGAAGCTTGCAAACGATCCTAAATTAAAACTCTGTTTACACTAATCCTTTGTTCACATAATACTATGTTTTAATTTGCAGAAGCTAATTTAAAACTTCAATACATCATCTAAGTTAGTAGCATGCAGGGCAATTGTTAAGAAATAAGAAACACAACATGACAAATAACTAGCTCCTATAAGCAATCTGCAATTTTAAAGAAAGACAAATTAGACAAGCAAATTACAATGAACATGTACAGTAATTAAAATTGAAAAACGCATACAGGAGGGAAACAAGTAAAAATTCTAGAACTAAGAAAATAAAACACACGATATATCTATCTATAAAGTCACCAAGACCATTGGTGGGCCCCCCATCAGGTCGTGGATACCCTTCAACAGCAAGACACTGTCACAGAATTAGCATGGCATTGATATTAATCATGAAAATAGAGTTTTACAGCAAAATCAAAATAATTTTTGTGTATGTATACAAATCCGTTTTCTTCCTGGCATGGACAATGAGTATTTATAGAGTGTTTATAGATCTCAGAGGTTGACCTCTGATCCTCTCAGAATAGTATGTTCATAACAAAATCAGTTAGATCATTAAAAATCAAATTCTGTTGAGGAATCTTCATTAAATGCTTGAAACAGAGTGAGTAAATAGGCCATGGATCTCGGGCATCTTCAATGGCTGGAAGAAAATTTTGGTAGGACACCCAACAAGAGGGATCCCAAGGGAGAAAAACCCATGTGCTCGAATTTCATAACGGTGCCCCGAGATTTGCGGATCACCAACTCCTTTGTGCTTCGAGTGTCAGATGGAGTGTCGGATGGAGTGTTGGATGGAGTATTGGAGTATTAGAGGGCAAGATCGAGGACCATGAACTGCTCTCAATTTGTTTACAATTTTAGAAAATGGCTCACTAAGGACCTAATTGGGCATATTGGGCACAAAACCCATGTGCCATATTTTTATGATTCAACTTCCTCTTCCCATAAATTAAGATCTAAGTTCGCTACTTGGAACAATGATGGATGAAGGTCTGGATGGAAGGCCGGATCACATTTTTGACATGTTACAAACAAACAAGAAACGTTAGATCAGTGTAACCATTCAACTAAAGATGAATTAATCTTAAAACCATTGCAAAACGATGATTACCCCCATTACCCCCATGCCTAAGGATTTGCAGGTCCCACTGCAAACAAAAATGAATCACTCAACATAACTAGACTCGTGAAGGAGGGGGTGGATTGTCTTTAGAAACTTCTCTCTCTTGTCGTGGGGATTTTGTCTTGGGAATTTTACGATGTTTTGTAGATGCTTATCCATATTTTTCGTTGTTCCAACTATTGAAGCAATTGAGCATTTTCTTGTTGCAATTTATCAATTGCTAGGGTTTGATCAGATGGCTCAAGAGAGGAAGGCTTAAGTATATCAACTTTAGAAGACGGTGTAGGCATATGGGAGGAAGGAGTAACATTGTTTTTGTGAGGAATACTTGGTGTGATAAGTTCAGATTTGATCAAGTTTCCTTTGTTATTGATCTACAACTATTACATGGATCATTTGAGTGTACACAGTCTTCCCTTGCAAAACATAGATTAAAAAAAAATGTAAAGTATAATGCAAAGCTGGCTTATTAATTATACACATAAATTATGTCACCAATATAAAGTTTAACATTTTAATAAAAACAATTGTTGATATAATAGCCCAAAATATCATAAAAAAAATATAACATAATTTTTACAGAGATTCTACTTCCTCTTCTCATGGATTATAATATATATGGGTAGTGTTTATCATTCGTCAGCTCAGGAAACCCCTCCCCCATTCCTAAGTATTGTGACACCTCACAATAAAAAATATAGGGAACTAGTCAATTCTCCCAATAGCCTAAGATTTACATCTTGTTAAGTGTAGAAATAAATTTCACATATTGATCTGACGAGATGGTTAGAATATGGCCCCACCTATAGGATAGAACATCCTACATATAGTTAAGAAGAGGTAGGCGAGAGAGTCTTAAGATAGTCTTAAAGTTAGTTCCCAATGGAAGATTTATGGAGTTAATTAACCTTAGCTTAACCATACATACTTCTTGTCATGTTTGTCTACAAGTAATGCCGTACATCATGACAAGTTTAATATTTAGGAATTTCTTATTTTTTTTTGGTCAGATTATCATCCTCGCTAGGTAGAATGCTCCACTGCCAATAAGCCTGTTCAGTACTCCGGCGGGTTTACCTAGTCATACCACAGGCCGCTACCCACTACCAACAGACCTGTTCAGTATCTTGGTAGGTTAGCCTCTTACACCCTCAAATACTGGTCCACCATCTATTAAGATTTTAATATAAAGAGAGATCTATGCAAAAAGATGGGGAGACAACTCTGAATTTTTTTTTTTTTTATTTTTTAGATTGGGATGGTATTTATGTTAGAGGATGACTCTCCTTTATGTATTCCTTAGATATTTTCCTGATGTAAGCGGTACTTAAGAGGACCTATCCTATCTAAATATATGGTATAATCAAGCATTTTTAGTGTGTAGTGGATGGTACCATGGGGAAAAGAACAAAAAGGTATCTTTAGGCTCAACTCACTTTCTTCTTTTTTAAGTTATAGTGATGTTTCCATGGCTAACCGCTAATCATACCTCCTTGTTACTCTTTAATAAATATACTTTACTCACTTACTCAGGGTTCTTGGGGAAACTGTATGAGTAACCTCTAAAATTGATAGTCAAGGTATCACTTCCTTATATCCTCTAGTGGTGGAGGTTTAAGAGAAACCGCCTATTAAATATTCCTTGAGAAAAAGGAAGATAGAAATCTTGCAAAAATATGGCTAATTCAGAACACGCAATAAAATGTCATTATTCAATTAATGCTTAAGCAAACAACAAGGTTCAAATATAGCAATATATTTTTTGAAGGAAAATACTTCCCTTTTTTGTCTCCTTAGAGTTGTCCACTTGTTGTTAGATGAATACCTGCAAAAAGTTNGCAATAAAATGTCATTATTCAATTAATGCTTAAGCAAACAACAAGGTTCAAATATAGCAATATATTTTTTGAAGGAAAATACTTCCCTTTTTTGTCTCCTTAGAGTTGTCCACTTGTTGTTAGATGAATACCTGCAAAAAGTTTCTACAACTGTTTGTCAAAAACCACACTCTAAATATAAAAAAACTGATGAGATCAATGAGATCAAGTCACATGCACATGTATCTCATAGTTCTTTTATTAAAAAGAAAATGTAAAATAAGACTGCATTAGACTTTAAGCTAAACTAACAATATGCAACTTTTATTTATTACCCTACCCTACCTAAAAATAAAGGAAAATCTTTATTCAAGTGTAAGAACTTTTCCAATGTAACCATGTGCGAAGAAAGATAAGATACATACCCATATCCACATATGAAAAATTTATCGTAGTGATTACCTGGATATGAAGAACCAACCAATCTACTTGTTTTGGCATCAGAATGTGTTGAAGAAGAAAATAGTATTGTGGCATGATGATCTCTTGATATCAAATTTCAATGTAATCTTGATGTTCATCAACAATAATTTTTATGCTCTCCTTCATCATGCTATGAAAATCCTTTTCTTCTGGATGATTGATTTCTGAAGTACATGAAGGATCTACTGAGATGGATGCTGAGAACTCCTCAATATCAGGTCTTAGTGATTTCTCTCCACCGGATGTAGTCCATAATTTTTCATCTTCCTTCGCAGTTTGGCAAGGAAAATCATTTTGTAGCTCATAAGACCTTGATTCTTCTAATATTTCTAGAGAGGTAGATACACTTTTGGATGCTACCAAAATGTGTTCTTCCTGAAAAGAAGAAATCTCGGTTGCTTCTAGGATTTGAAAAACTTCTCTCAAGCTAATGGTTGCTTTTGAGTTCATCTTTCCGTTTGATAAAACTTGGTTCACACAAAGATCAGTGTCTGAGGTTCTTACAACACCCAAAATTTATATGTGTTTTTGATGATTCTAATCAAGACTACCTACCACAAAAACATATTGGCATAAATCAAACACACATTTGTATGAAATAAAACACGCTTGCAGTAAATAAATCAAACTCACACTCACTCCTACATTGAATTGTGGAAAGTAAACATACCCAAACTTACAGAAAGAAAGAAAAACACACTTGCATAAAATTAAATTGTAGGAAAGTAGATTTCAAGAAAGTAAACACACTAAAAAGATAAACAAATTGAATAACAAACAACACCCAATGAAATAATATTGAAATTCAACGCTATTGAAAAAAAATGAAATGAAATGAATTGAAAAACTTAAAGCATACTACTCAAATAAAACTTGAACTTCTCATGCTACTTTAGACCTCGTTGCCACCAAGTTATCTTTTCACAAGAGTTAGCTCTTCAAAAAGAAAACAAAATTAAAGGAAAGAAAGCACGCTTGCGGGAAAGTAAATTGCAGGAAAGTAAACAAACTGAGAAAAGTAAACAAACTAAGAAAAGTAAGAAAACTTGCAGAAAAAGTAAACACTCTTGCGGAAAGGGAACAACAAGGCTTTGGAGTGACCCATTAAAATGGATGCACAAGTTCTTACCTCTCGTCTTAAAGTTTCTTCTCCCCTTTGTTGTGTAATTAAATACAACCTACCTACCTAAGCTCTAATGCCTTTTAGCACTTCCCCGACAACGCTGCCAAAAATGTCGAGTAAAATATATGCTATCTAATTCAACATTAAATTTTCAACCCGGGGCTCGTAAGCTTTGAGGTGCTAACAATGTATGTGTAAGTCTAGATCTCTAATCTAGCCTAGCCTATCCTAATATACTCTAATGCCAATAAACTCAAATAATGAAGAGCTTTAAGAAATTCTAGAATTATGAACTATTTACCCTAAGCAACTTCAAACAAGGAATTGATGGACTATTTCTAAATAAGAAAATAGCAATCTTTTTTAAAGCTAGTTAATCTATTCAATTTTTTAAGTAAGCGACAACAAGTAAGCTATTTACCCTTGAGCAAATAAGCAAGTAAACAACTAACCTATCAAGACTATTTTGACAAGTGAATTCTATTATTAAAAAGAAGTCATAACCATTTCTATTCTACAAAGAATAAACATTAATTCAAGAAAATCCACAAACCCATAACTAACACTAATTAGAAATTCTAATTCTATTTCATAACTAAAATAACATTGAAAATACTCGGTATAGAAATCTACAAACTCAAAACTAATTCAAGTAGATTTACAAACTCATGAACTCGTGATTAAAAACATTAATTCAAATCCACTTTTCTAATTAAAATTTCAATTCAAATCCACAACTAAGATTTTATAATCTAATCTAAACTAATTCTATCATTAAAACTCATATTTCAAAACTAGAAAGCTGTAACAAAACATAACTCCAAAATCTATTCCTATCCTATTGTACTAAAGCAAGATAAATGAACCAAATGGATTTATGAAAACATAACTGAACTGATAATTAAATTTAGCTTGTTTATAACTAATAAAACTTGCAACTATTAATCCATTGAAGCTTGCAAACGATCCTAAATTAAAACTTTGTTTACACTAATCCTTTGTTCACATAATACTATGTTTTAATTTGCAGAAGCTAATTTAAAACTTCAATACATCATCTAAGTTAGTAGCCTGTAGGGAAACTGTTAAGAAATAAGAAACACAATGTGACAAATAACCAACTCCTATAATCAATCTGCAATTTTAAATAAAGACAAATTAGACAAGCAAATTACAATTAACATGTACAGTAATTAAAACTGAAAAATGCATATAGTGGGGAAACATGTAAAAATTCTATTTAAGCAAATAAAACACATGATATATCTATCTATATAGTCACCCAGACCACTGGTGGTCCCCCAACAGCTCGTGGCTACCCTTCAACAACAAGAGGCAGTCACATAATTAGCATGGCATTGATATTAATCATGAAAATAGAGTTTTATAGAAAAATCAAAATAATTTATGTGTGTATGTATACAAATCCATTTTTCTTCCTGGCATGGACAACATGTATTTATAGAGTGTTTACAGAGCTGAGAGGTCGACCTTTGATCCTCTCAGAATTGTATGTGCATAACAAAATCAGTTACATCAATAAAAATCAATGTTGAGGAATCTTCATTAAATGCTTGAAACAGAGTGAGTAAATAGGCCATGGATCTTGGGCATCTTCAATGGCTGGAAGAAAATTATGGTAGGACATCGAGTAAGAGGGATCCCAAGGGAGAAAAACCCATGTGCTTGAATTTCATAATGGTGCCCTGAGATATGCGGATCACCAACTCCTCTGCGCTCTGAGTGTCGAATGGAGTGTCGGATGGAGTATTAGATTATTGGAGGGCTGGATCAAGGACCACGATCTGCTCTCAATCTGTTTACATTTTTAGGAAACAACCCAAAATGGGACCTAATTGGGCATATTGGGCACAAAACCCATGTGCCATATTTTTATGATTCAACTTCTTCTTAAGTTCCCATAAATTAAGATCTAAGTTCGTTGCCTGGAACAATGTCGTATGAAGGTCCGGATGAAGGTCTGGATGGAAGGCCGGATCACATTTTTGATCTGTTGAAAACAAACAAGAAACATTAGATCAGTGTAACCATTCAACTGAAGATGAATTAATCATAAAACCATTGCAAAACGATGATTACACATACCTTGTGCAATTCCATGACAAATTGATGTATAAAGCTTGATAATACCTTTAAAATGGTTAAATGAGATCATAGCATATGTAATATCGCATGAAGAAAGGATTTGATCATCGCAATAAAACAATCAAAACACAAACCCAATAGCTCCATTGAGTAAGGGAGGGTTTACAATTATCCATGCCAAATTTCTTCGAAAAATATGTAGCATACTTGGTTTGATTAAGGAATATTTTATGACATTGTTGCGAAACTTCCACTCCAAGATACTATTGAAGTGGCCCCAAATATATCATTTTGATTTTTTTTTGAAGTTCCTGTTTTACGTGCTTGATGTGAGCTTCATAATTCCCTGTAATGATTATGTAATCAACATAAAGAACAAAGATCACCAAGTTTTGACCTGCATCGTGTAATATAGAGTATCATCAGAATCAATGCAATGAAGACCAACATGCTTAAGGTATTCATCCATCTTGGCATACCATGCTCTAGGTGCATGTTTCAAACCATATAAATCTTTAATAAGTTTGCATACTTTGTTCTCCTTTCCTTCAACTTCAAAACTTGGGGGTTTAGTCATATAAAATTCTTATTTCAAATCACCATTGAGAAAGTCACTTTTGACGTCCATTTGATGAAGTGTCCAACCATATTGTGCAACCAAATTTATCACCATTCTGATGGTGTTCCACCTTGTTGTTGGAGAAAATGTTTCTTCATAGTCAATTCCTTCTTTTTGAGCAAATTATTTGTTGACAAGCCTTGCTTTATATTTATCTACTTCACCATTAGCTTTATACTTGATTTGGTAAACCCATTTTCAATTGATGGGTTTAACACTGGTTGGACAAACAACAAGCTTCCATGTTCCATTTGTAATTACTGAATCATAGCCATCCACCAAGGCTTATTGCCATTCTTTGTGCTTCATTGCTTTTGAAAAAGTTGTTGGTTCAATAGAATCATGAGTTACTAATGAAAAATTTGATTGATATGAGGTAGAACTTCTAGTTCATGTTTCATCTTGTTCATTTGAGTAAGCATCTTTAAGAAATTATGTGAACCATTTTGGTCTACTGTGTTGTCCCCGTGGTAAAATTATTGCAGTTGATTTGTCCTAGATTGAAGATTCATCATCTAAGGAGGAGTTATTTAACTCTTGAACATTCATGTTGGGGGATATGTCTTTTTCAATCCAATTTGTTTTTCCTTGATAAATTGTATTTTATTGAGCTACCTTTTTCTCCAAATGACTAATTAGACTATCAATGTCTCCAGCTGTTTGAATTTCTGTCTCATCAAAGACTGCATCTCGACTGATAATGAATTTTCCACTGGATATAAATCTATAGTTTTTATTCTAATCTAAATAGCTAATAAGAATGCATTTCATACTTCGATTTTCTAACTCAGTCATTTTTCCTTGAGGAACTAAGGCATAACAAGTGGAACCAAAAAATCGAAGATGATTAGATGAAGGCTTAGTACCATACCAAGCTTCATATGGAGTGATTCCATCTAAGATTGATGTGGGTGATCGATTCCTTAGATATATTGTTGTATGGAATACTTTAGGTGAATATTGAGTGCTTAACCCCTTTAAATGACGCATTGATCTTGTCATTCCCATGAACGTTTTGTTCATTCTTTCTGTGAATCCATTCTATTGTGGAGTATAAGAGTTTCTCAAAGTCCTTTTAATTCCATTTCTCCTGTAATAATCATTGAATTCATGTGAAGTGAATTCTCCCCCATTATCTATTCTAAGGGTGGAAATCTTCTCTTTGGTGGTATTTTCAACTAAATGTTGAAATTGTATGAAATTGTCAAAGGCCTCTGCTTTTTTCTTAAGTAAATATACCTAAATCATCATTGTATGATCATCAATGAAAATAACGAAGTATTTTCATCCACCAAAAGAAGAGTCCATAAGACCACATATGTCACTATGGATTAATTGCAAACATATGTTTGCTCGCCATGTACTTGTGAAGAAAGAATCCCTTTGTTGTTTGCCAATGATACAAGCCTCACACTTACTAGATTCCTTTTTAAATGTAGGAAATCCTTTCACCATTTCATTTTTTTTAAGTTTACTGAGGCTTTCAAAATTCAAATGGCCAAATATGTAATGCCATAATCTTAAAGAGCTAGGAGTTAAATCCATTGATGTTGCAATATCATGTTTTTGAGGAATTATTGTGCCTTGTAGCCGCCATAAATTTCCATCTTCATAGCCATTCATTATGGTTTTGAATTTTTTTTTTGTCTAAATTAATTTTGATCCATTCATATTCCATGATAATATGATGGCCTCCTTGTTTTATGAGCACCAAAGACAACAATTTATTTTTGAATAATGGAACATATCAAACATTGGAAACTGATACTTTTCCAAATCCTGGAAGAGAAAAGCAGATATATCATTTTCCTTGAGGTGTATGAGTTGTGTCATCTGCCAAGTAAATTGGATTTAGTTCTATATCCTGATATGTCAAAAAATAATCCTTTTTGTAGCACATATGTTGAGTATCCCTTGTATCTAATATCAAATCATCCTCATAATATTTTATGATCAATTTGTTGGTGGACACTGAATCTGCAAAGTCAATCTCCTGATTTGTTGTCAACACATAATCATTTTCTTGATTGTTTGCATATTGGGGTGAAGTTGAAGCAATATACTTATAATGTTGTTTATCCTTAGGAAAATTTGTTTTTCTTATTCTACACTCTTCCACCACATGTTCAATGAAAATACATCTTTTTCACTTCACTTGAGACATATTTTCACCTCTTTGCTCTTGTGATCTACTAAAGTATTGCTAATTTCTTCCTCTTCCTTGGCTTCTTCCGTGAATTTGACCATAGTCTAGATTTTTTGATTCATTGAATCTTCATCTTCCCCTGTATTTTTCATTGGATAATCCTATTCCTCTTGTATTTTCATTGTAATTACTTCTTCCTCGTGTACTTTCATTGTAAGTACCTCTTCCTCTCACACTATATGCCCCTCTACCTCTCGATATTTCTCCCTTTCTTGAGTTGGTAAAGAGAATATCTTCCCCCAAATTCTACTTCTTACCAAATGTCTTGTTATGTTGAACAAACAAATCACCAAGGGAATCAAAGTTTTGATTCTCCAATTTATCAACAATTTGTGATGTTTCCAAAAAATGTTTGTATATGCATCAAGGTTGAGGTCATAATAATTTTTTCTACATATTTAAAGCCACATTTTTTAATTCCATTTTGATATTTTTCAAATGAGAGATGTACTCCAAAACATCTCCCCCTTCAGCCAATCGTTGGTTAAGAAACTTATCATGAAGCTCAACCCTTTTTTACTCATATTGAATATCAAACATCTTCTTAAAAATTTGTCATGCATTCCAAGCATCATTTGCATTTTCAATGTGTATAAACATTTCATCTATTACAAAGGATCTTAAAAGTGCAAGTGCATTTTCATCTCTTGATTCCCATTTTGCTAGTTCTCTAGCATTAGTGAGCTTAATTGGAGTTTTTTCTCCATTACATACATCTTTCCACAAGTCATTAAAAATTAATGTGCTTCACATATGACGACACCAAGACATATAATTCTTGGGTCCATTGAATTTGTCAGAATCAATGAATAAATTTACCAATTTTGACATGATGAAGTATTTATCAAGTCCACACGATCAAATGAACAATACCATGCACAAGAGACACTGCAAACACTTCAAAAAGAATGCTATAAGGGCTTGGCCTTGATCCTCTTATAACCTCGATGACATTGATAGAGTATTTCAGTAAACTCTTATCAATATTTTGATTACAATTTACAATTTTCTTTTAATTGATCAAAATTCCAAATTTGTCTCAAAAAATTATTATGGTCCCCTTTGAAGTAAACAATAATATTCAAGACTTCAATTACAATTTAAAAAACAATCCCTCTAGAACTTCAAATTTAAAAAATATCACCCCTTATATCTCATATTACAATATTACATAAGATGCATAAAAATAATTAAAGAAAAACACTTTAACAAATCAACCCTTATATATCCAATTTTACAAGAAATACATAAAAACATTTAAAATATTCCCACAATAATTTACATTTAAAATATTCCCACAATAATTTAACACTTGTACTTCCCACATTCATCAACCTTATACCTTCCTCATTCTTTTCAATGTCATAAACTATATAACATCCCAAAACAAACTTAATCACTTTCAAGTGGCGAGCGTCCAGAGCTTATTATAGCGATACTTTGAACCAGCGTGCAATACTTTGAACCAGCTTTCAGAGCTTATTGCAGCGATACCCATCAAACTGCACRCCGAGCTCTTTTGGAAGCAAAAGCATAAACTGTTGCCTCACTTATCCAATATTTTCCAAAGCTGCTGTCGACAACAAAGCTCTTATTCAGGACATCGAGAGGTACATTTAGTGAAGCCAGGATGAATATGGAGATTCTTTTGTGTCTGTGGAGCGTTGACCTCTTGCATTTGCAGACTTAGAGTGGAAGTCTAAGGGTTTCAAGATCTTCAACGATCCACGCACTTACAACTGCCTACATCCCGCACTGAACGTAATGTTTAAACCCTTGTGGAGAGCACAAGATAAACGGTTTGGACAACATTTGCTTAAGGATTTACAAGCAAGTGATTTACAAGCAATTTGTGGATCTCAAAAGGTTATTGCTCAAGATCCCAAGGGCAAGAGTGAGGGAGTGAGGCTTTGGACAAATATGACAAAGATTTGACTGAGATGGATATCAAGGAAAACGAAATTTTATTATGAACAATGACTTCAAAATTGCCGGATTTTGATAATCTTGGCAATTTTTACAACGAGGAAGGGATTTTTTTTTTTTATCAAAACATTTAGATCGAACAAAAATTTGTGAGATAAAAAAAAAATCAGATCTAGATAAATAGATTTTCTTGATCTAGATTTAGGATTTAGAAAAAAATGATAGATGTAGCTTCTATCATAACAAATTTGAAATCATTTGATAAATTGCAAGTAATTTGTCTCACCTAAAATAACCAAA
>SNQJ01S0182934.1:0-11241 GCA_010110895.2 Picea sitchensis | reverse complement strand
CTGACTTACCTTTGGGTTGGCTCCTACCTCGGCCTCGCTGTCCTAGCTTACGGCTCAGCTTCTCTTCATCTTTCAACGCCATTTGATACGCATCCTCCACCATTCAGATGGTTGTCATACTCATCTCGTCCTGGATATCGTATCTCAAGCCATTCATATACCTGGAAACTTTTTCATCATCGCTCTCCCGATGACCTGCTCTGATATTTAGCTTGTAGAATTCCTCAGTATACTTCTTCACTCTCATCAACTTCTGTCTTAGGTTCTGCATTCTCTTGAACAGTGTGATTTGATAATCCCTTGGGATGAACTTTTCCTTCATCTTTGGAATCATTCGATCCCAACTTTTAATATTTTGCTTTCCTTTGCAGCGTCTATCTGCTTGAAGCTTGTCCCACCATAATGTTGCGTGTCCCTTCGATTTTGTGACAGCATGCCTAACCTTCTTATCTTCTTCGATGTCTTCATAATCGAAGTAAGTGTCAAGAGCTCTAATCCATTCTAGAATCTCGACTGCATCCAGATTCCCTTCATAAGTTGAAATTTCCATCTTTGTTTTCGAACTCATCTGGGCGATAGCCTTAATTAATCGCTCATTGGCTGCATCTTCGGATGCAACTTCTCCTTGTTGTTCGGCTTCAAATTCGCCTTCAGAGTCACTTAGATCTCCAGCACTGGCTGTGCGTCTCTGCACTGCCTCCATATCTTCTAGTCTCGCTCGAAGATCACGTATCTGTCTCTCCATTTCTAGATTCTGTGCTTGTCTCCCTCTTCTTCGCACCTCCCTATCCTCTGGTTCAGGTGTCTGTCTTTCTCTTCTGGGCGGCATGGAGAAATCTCTTTCTCTGCTACAGAAAGTAGAGAAGTATTCCCGCTCTGATACCACTTGACTCAGGGGCGCGCCACCTCGGCACATCCGCTCACAGGATCTTCTTCTTCTCGGCCCGAAGAACTCCAAGGCTCTTCTATTTCCCTATTGGGAAATATCTATCCCACAAATTCTCACTTCTTGCACGATCCCCCTTCTTTGAATTAATCAGAGAATCGGTACTCGCGATTTCGCGAGTGCAAATGCTAGTGGTCGGGTGTGAATCTTACAAGTCCCCGAGCCCCGATATGAATAAATGCTGACCTCACCCTTCTCCTATCGCGACTTATCCTATCGCGACTTCGCGACTCGCTATATCAAGCACTTGATTTTCCAACTCTCGACACCCGATGTGTCGAAATGCCAAATGCACACGTGAGTTGACTTTTCAACGGTTCCTTATCTCGCCGAGACTTCAAACTTTGCAGGATCGCAAATCCTGACGCCAATACTTCGAGACTTCCCGCGGCGAGATCCTGAGGGCTTCGTGCCACCTGTATTCCACTCGTCGGCTTCGCTATGGCCCACACTGTTCTCCAGCTGTCGGGATATCGCTTATCGCAATCTCGTGATCCCCGTGGCTAAATCCTCGAGTCTTTTCTCGTGAACCCCCATACACAATCCCACGTGTAGATCTGACGGTTCTCCTATGATCCAGATCCAACGAATATTCTTCTTCTCGCTCCTCGCGTCTTCGTGACTTGGAGTACCCAATACTTGTGCTCTCACCCGGTGAACTCCCGAGTTCGCGAGATATTTCGATCTCTGCCACCTATCCCCCTCAGATGGACGACTTATATTCCTCTCACCACTTCACCGTTTTGTGTCCTCGCGCTTCGCGACCCTTGACACCAAATTCTCAGCCCTTCTACTCATGAGGTCCCGAAATGCGATGTGCCACCTGTCCACTTATGTGATCACTTATGGCCCACACTTCCATCAAGATCGAGAAATCGTGTATCGCTAGATCGCGATTTCTGTTGCACAAATTCACAGGACCCTCCAAGTCCCAAAACCCGATACGGATGACACCTGTTCTCCACTAACTCCTGTCGTGGCCCACACACACAATTCCCCGTCGGGATTTTGCGGATCGCAATATCGCGACTTCGTGATGCAACGGTTCTTATGTCCTCAAGAATCACGAAATTTTGAACCCCGACTCCTTGGGATCCTATGACACGTGTCCTACTCTGTGATCAACAGCTACAATTCCATCGGTGTTTCGAGACTCGAGAGGTCTCGAACCTTTCCACTTATGAATCCCCGATGCCTTTGATATCCCGATGACCTCGCGGGACTTCAACCCCTACGCACTAGGGCTTAACCCTGGCAAAACTTCTCAATATCCAATAGCTAACTGGAAATCACTTGTTGATCCAATACTCAACAGCCTCTCGAGCTTGGGCTCTGGTGTGGTCGTAACCTCCTCGCACCTCCGCGAGATCCAACGGCTGAAGGGTTTTTGTCAATCTCCTCTGCAAGATCCTGACCGTCGATTTCTTTCCCCTTGGGGATTCTTAGCACGTAAATCTTATGTGCAACCTTTCAATAATTCTGAAGGCCTTTCTTCCTCCTGAGCTTTCTTCACTTCCACAATCTCTTAGGAAAAAGAAATCTCTTGCACGCACTCCTTGCGGCAAACATTCAACAACTTCTAAGTGTTGAATCCTTTTCAACTTTGCGCACTCCTGCAGCAGCTCCTATGCCCAAATGCACTCTTTGAGCAAATGATAACAACAGTTAGACTATCTGAGTCTTCTGTCAACGCACTCCCTGTGGACAACTTCGACTGCACTCCTTGGATGAAATCTCCCACTCAGACAGAAAAATGATTGAAACTCATACCCTCATCCTCTCAGAATTCACATTCAATCATGAAATCATATGCACAACATATAAAAACAAATACATAACAGGAAAGAAAACATTCATGAGCATAACATCAATACACAGAGAAAACACCATGAACCATCAGTTTGAATCAAAGCTTCCTTCTATTAATTCAAATGCATGTACATGGGTGTTCTCCATACAATTATCTGCATGCTCTTCTCTTCTGAATGCTCTATCTCTCTCTCTCTCTCTGAATACTGGCTAATGTTACAATAACAATGAGGGTGTCTATATCCATTTTTCCCTCCTTCCATCTAAAACTGTCTAATCTAGAAAATGAATCCTAGCTACCTACATTAACTAGATTAAATGCCTCCTATCTACTTCAGACAAGAGCGTATGGCTCGAGGTCTGATACAATATACAAAAGGCGCTCTTTCATAAATGTTTCATTGAAGGTTTGGCACTTGATTTCCAAAAATCTTTCAAAGCAATATGTCATGTGTTAAAAAAAAACACATGCGCTAGCTCCACGCTTGCTTTGGTAATTGCGATGCTCCTGCATCATACTCCCTTGCTTGAAAGATTTCATGGTCTCCTGTCCATGAGCTCCTGCATGGTCCATCCATGCTTCTGAATCTCCGCTTTCGTCTCTTAGCTGGCATCTTCCACTGGATGGCCCTTCCATTTGACTAGATACTCGAAGTATTGCTTTCATCTGGTCTTTTTGCTCACCTTCCTATCGAGTATACGCTCCATCTGCGGCTTTTCTGAAATCGACATCTTCTTCTACCACTGGACCTCTGGCTGTTCATCACTTCCAGTTCCTGCTTCCTCAGCCTTATATGGGTATAAGTCTGAGACATTGAATGTCAGAGATATTCTGATCTCATCCGGCAACTCAATTTCATAAGCATTTTCTCCTAATTTCTTCAGGTCTTTACATGGCCCAATTTTCTTCATTTTTAGCTTATTGTATGTTCCCCTTGGGAACCTTTCTTTCCTCAAATGTGCCAGAACTAGATCACCAACCTCGAACTAAAGTTGTCTCCAATGCTGATCCACTCTGCGCTTATATTCTGGTTTGATTCCAGCAATCGCTCCTTCACCCTGCTGTGAAGTTCTTTAATCGCCTCTGTGAATTCTTCAGCGCTTGCGCTCTTAGTTATTATATGTTCTGAATCCCTCAGTTCAGAAACTCCTATTGGATGCCTGCCATATACAATCTCAAATGGACTTTTCCATGTGCTTCTGTTCACTGAGTCGTTGTACGCAAACTCTGCCTGTGGCAACACATTGTCCCAACTGCTGTGGTGCTTTGTCACCAAGCTTCTTAACAAGTCTCCCATACTCCTATTTACCACCTCTGTTTGTCCATCCGTATGTGGATGATAGGGAGAACTAAACATCAAGTTAGTCCCCATCTTCTTCCAGAGTGTCCTCCAGAAATGTCCAATGAATTTCATGTCCCTATCTGAAACTATACTTCTCGGAAATCCATGAAGTCGAATGACCTCCTTGAAGAACAAATTTGCGATGTGAGTCGCATCGCTGGTCTTCTAGCACAGGATAAAATGTGCCATATTGGAAAAGCTGTCAACCACCACAAAGATCGAATCATGTCCTCTTTGCGTCCTAGGCAATCCCAATACGAAATCCATGCTGATTTCATCCCACGGCCTCTCAGGTATGGGTAATGGTTGATAGAATCCCGCATTCTACTTCCTGCCCTTTGAATGCTGGAAAATTCTACATCTGTCGACAAACCTCTTGACTTCCGACCGCATCCCTGGCCAAAAGTATGCTTCGCTTAGCTTTGCAAATGTCTTGTCGTGGCCAAAATGCCCTGCCAAGCCTCCGCTGTGTTTTTCTTTTAACAGATTCTCCTTCAAGGAGCAATTTGGAATGCATAGTTGATTTCCTTTGAACAACAACCTGTCTTGGATCACATACTCTATCCACTGACTTTGATCTCTGAGAAATGGGTTTTCAGCTGCTCCATACGCTTCACTGAAATCCTGATTAGTTGCATACATGTCCTTAAGATCATCAAAGCCTAAAGTCTTGACTTTGATCTCCTGCAACAACAAACATTTCCTGCTCAAAGCATCAACCACTTTGTTAGTAGTACCCGAAATATGTTTAATTACAAATGTAAAATTCTGCATGTATTCTACCCATTTAGCATGCCTCTGATTCAATTTCTCCTGTTGAGTTACATACTGCAATGCATGGTTATCACTATATAAAATAAATTCTCTCGGAATCAAATAGTGTCTCCATTTCTTCAATGCCTGTATGAGGGCATAAAATTCCTTATCATATGTGGAATATGAAGGCATACAAACCTTCATTTTTCTTGAAGGCTGTTTTCCATTCGTCACCTTCTCTCATACGAATCTGATGATATCCACTCTTCAAATCTATCTTTGAAAAAAAAAATTCTCCACTTAAGCAATCCATCAGATCATCCATCCTCGGCAATGGAAATCTATACCTGATAGTTATCTTATTAATGGCTCTTGAATCAGTGCACATCCTGCAACCTCCGTCTTTCTTCGGACTGAGTAACGTTGGAATGACACATGGACTTAATATTTCCCTGACTAATCCCTTATCCAATAAATCATGGACCTGTCTTTTAACCTCTTCATTCTCTTGCGACGTTAATCTGTACGCGGCTTTGTTTGGCAAACTAGCTGCTGGTATGAGGTCTATGTGGTGACTTACGCTCCTCATTGGTGGCAATGAACGACGTAATTCGTCCACTACAATATCATCGAACTCTTCCAGCAGTTCCTGGACTTCTTCTGGCAAATCATCCACTCTTGTACTGGTCAAAACGATTTTGGGTTTCCTGACCATAAAGAATTGTGGATCTTCCTTCTTCTTTACTTCCGTAAGAAGTTCCTTCCCACTCATGAGAAGTACAGTATTTATCGTTTCTGGTTTTACTTCTTTATCTTTAATTGGAAGTAGCATATGTGTTCTTCCATTCTTCTCCAAAGTATACATATTCATCTTCCCATCATGAACTACGTTACTGTCATATTGCCATGGTCTACCTAGCAATAAATGACACACATCCATAGGAATAACATCGCATAAAATCCTATCATTATATCCTCTTATCTTAATGTCCACTAAGCACTGTTTAGTGACATTTACCTGATGTCCCTTCTGTAGCCATGAAACTTTGTATGGACTCGGATGATCCATTGTCTCCAGCTCCAGTTTCTCCAGCATCTCGATTGAAACGAGATTATCTGTGCTACCGCTGTCCACGATAACCTTGCACACATTGTCTTTTGTCTTGCATGCAGTTCTGAAAACTCGGTTTCTCTGAACTGTGTCCTCCACCTCTTTCTCGGGTGTTAAGAGAACTTTACGAGTCATCAATGACCTTTCGTCTTCTGCCTCTTCTGCTTCAGCATCTCGCCTCTGTGCCCCGGAAATGTGAGCTTCTCCTCCGTCCTTCTTCTTATCTAGACAATCAAATGACTTGTGCCCATTCTTTCCACACGTGAAGCATGTGATGACTCCACCTCTGCCTCTTCTTCTACCTCTGGTACGAGGAAATGTGTTATTATCAGCGTATCCTCTGCCCTGTCTTGTATGTTGCCCTCGTTGTTCAGCGTGCTGGCCTCGCTGTGAACTTCCACCTCTTTCTGTTCTAGTCTGAGGCTTCTTCCAGTCGTCCTTGGATTTCTAGAACCTATCTTGGACAACTGACTTAACTTTGGGCTGGCTCCTACCTCGGCCTCGCTGTCCTAGCTTACGTCTCAGCTTCTCTTCAGCTTTCAACGCCATTTGATATGCATCCTCCACTGTTCGGATGGTTGTCATACTCATCTCGACCTGGATATCGTATCTCAAGCCATTCATATACCTGACAACTTTTTCATCATTTCTCTCCCGATGACCTGCTCTGATATTTAGCTTGTAAAATTCCTCAGTATACTCCTTCACTGTCATCAGCTTCTGTCTCAGGTTCTGCATTCTCCTAAACAGTGTGATTTGATAATCCCTTGGGATGAACTTTGCCTTCATCTTTGCAATCATTCGATCCCATCTTTTAATCTTTTGCTTGCCTTTGCAGTGTCTATCTGCTTGAAGCTCGTCCCACCATAATGCTGTGTGTCCCTTCAATTTTGTGACAGCATGCCTAACTTTCTTATATTCTTCGATGTCTTCATAATTGAAGTAAGTGTCAAGAGCTCTAATCCAGTCTATAAGCTCTTCTGCATCCAGATTCCCTTCATACGTTGAAATGTCCATCTTTGTTTTCGAACTCATCCGGGCGATAGCCTTAATTAATCACTCATTGGCTGCATCTTCGGCTGCAACTTCTCCTTGGTGTTCGTCTTCAACTTCGCCTTCAGACTCACTTAGATCTCCAGCACTAGTTGTGTGTCTCTGCGCTGCCTCCATATCTTCTAGTCTCACTTGTAGATCACATATCTGTCTCTGCATTTCTGGATTTTGTGCTTGTCTCCCTCTTCTTCGCATCTCCCTATGCTCTGGCTCAGGTGACTGTCTTTCTCTTCTGGGCGGCATGGCAAAATATCTTTCTCTACTACAGAAAGCAAAGAAGTATTCCCGCTCTGATACCACTTGACGCAGGGGCACGTCGCCTGGGCACGTCCGCTCATAGGATCTTCTTCTTCTCGGCCCGAAGAACCACAAGGATCTTTTATTTCCCTATTGGGAAATCTCTGTCCCATAGATTCTCTCTTCCTGCGCGATCCCCCTTCTTTGACTTAATCGGAGAATCGGTACTCGCAATTTTGCGATTCCAAAGGCTAGTGGTCGGGTGTGAATCTTACGAGTCCTCGAGCGCCGATATGAATAAATGCTGACCTCACCCTTATCCTATTGCGACTTATCCTATCGCAACTTCGTGACTCGCTATATCAAGCACTTGATTTTCCAACTCTCGACACCCGATGTGCCGAAATTCCAAATGCGCACGTGAGTTGACTTTTCAATGGTTCCTTATCTCACCGAGACTTCGAACTTCGCATGATCGCGAATCTTGAAGCCAGTACTTCGGGACTTCTCACGGCGAGATCCCGAGGGCTTCGTGCCACCTGTATTCCACTCACCGGGTTCGCTATGGCCCACACTATTCTCCAGCTATTGGGATATCGCTTATCGCAATCTCATGATCCCCATGGCTAAATCCTTAAGTCTTTTCTCGCGAAACCACGATACACGATCCCACGTGTAGATCTGACGGTTCTCCTACGATCCGGATGCAACGACTATTCTTCTTCTCGCTCCTCGCGTCTTCGTGACTTGGATTACCCAATACTTGTGCTCTCACCCTGCGAACTCCCGAGTTCACGAGATCTTTCGATCTCTGCCACCTGTCCCCCTTAGATGGACGGCTCCTAGTCCTCTCACCACTTCGTTGTTTCGTGTCCTCGCGCTTCGCGACCCTTGACACCAAATTCTCATCCCTTCTAGTCACGAGGTCCCGACATGTGGTGTGCCACCTGTCCACTTATGTGATCACCTATGGCCCACACTTCCGTCACGATCGGGAAATCGCGTATCGCTAGATCGCGATTTCTGTTGCACATATTCACAGGACCCTCCAAGTCTCGAAACCCGATACGGATGACACCTGTTCTCCACTAACTCCTATCGTGGCCCACACACACAATTCCCCGTCGGGATTTCGCAGATCGCGATAGCGCGACTTCCTGATGCAACAATTCTTATGTCCTCGGAATCACGAAATGTCGAACCCCGACTCCTTTGGATCCTCTGACACGTGTCCTGCTCTGGGATAAACAACTACAATTCCATCAGTGTTTCGAGACTCGAGAGGTCTCGAACCTTTCCACTTCTGAATCCCCGATGCCTTCGATATCTCGATGACCTCGCGGGACTTCAACCCCTACGCACTAGGGCTTAACCCTGGCGCAACTTCTTAAGATCTAACGGCTAACGAGAAATCACTTGCTGATCCAACGCTCAACAGCCTCTCGAGCTTGGGTTCTAGTGTGGTCGTAACCTCCTCGCACCTCCGCGAGATCCAATGGCTGACAGGTTTTTGTCAATCTCCTCTGTAAGATCCTGACCGTCGATTTCTTTCCCCTTGGGGATTCTTAGCATGGAAATATTCTGTGCAACCTTTCAATAATTCTGAAGGCCTTTCTTCCTCCTGAGCTTTCTTCACTTCCACAATCTCTTAGGAAAAAGAGATCTCTTGCACGCACTCCTTGCGGAAAACATTCAACAACTTCTAAGTGTTGAATCCTTTTCAACTCTGCGCACTCCTGCAACAACTCCTATGCCCAAATGCACTCGTTGATAAAATGAGAACAACAGTTAGACTATCTGAGTCTTCTGTCAACGCACTCCCTGCGGACAACTTCGACTGCACTCCTTGCAGGAAATCTCCGACTCAGAAAGAAAAATGATTGAAACTCATACCCTCATCCTCTCAGACTTCACATTCAATCATGAAATCATATGCACATCATATCAAAACAAATACATAACAGGAAAGCAAACATTCATGAGCATAACATCAATACACAGAGAAAACACCACGAACCATGAGTTTGAATCAAAGCTTCCTTCTATTAATTCAAATGCCTGTACATGGGTGTTCTCCATACAATTCTCTACATGCTCTTCTCTTCTGAATGCTCTAGCTCCCTCTCTCTCTCTGAATGCTGGCTAATGTTACAATCATAATGAGGGTGTCTATATCCGTTTTTCCATCCTTCCATCTAAAATTGTCTAATCTAGAAAATGAATCCTACCTACCTACATTAACTAGATTAAATGCCTCCTATCTATTTCAGAAAAGAGCGTATGGCTCGAGGTCTGATACAATATACAAAAGGCGCTCTTTCATAAATGGTTCATTGAAGGTTTGGCGCTTCATTTCCAAAAAGTTTTCAAAGCAATATGTCATGTGTTAAAAAAAAAACAATTGCTCGACAGTGTTGTTTCGTCGATGAGGAAATGTGAAGAACTACTGAAGAATGGTGTTTCAGCAACAGGAGAAACGGGGCGAAACAATTGTTGGACGGTGTTGTTTCGTCGATGAGGAAATGTGAAGAACTGCTGAAGAATGGTGTTTCAACAACAGGAGAAACGGGACGAAACAATTGTTGGATGGTGTTGTTTCGTCGATGAGGAAATGTGAAGAATTTTTGAAGAATGGTGTTTTGGCAATAGGGAGAATGCGGAAAGTTGTTGTGAATGGTGTTTCAGCAAGAGGGAGCATGGTAAAATATTGTTGACAGTGGTGTTTCAGCAACAGAAAAAAGTGTTGAACAGTGGTGTTTCAGCAGTGGGGAAAGTGGTAAAAGTTTGTTGAACAGTGATGGGGGAAAAAGGTGTGGGGTTGTTGATGGTGATGTTTCAACAACGGGGAAAGTCAAAAGGTGATGAATAATGGTGTTTCAGTAATGAAGAAAAAGAAATGAGTTGGTGACAGTGGTGTTTCAGCAACAGAGGAAAGTCAAAAAGTGTTGAACAGTGGTGTTTCAGCATCAGGAAAGCTTGTCTCTTTGTGAAGTAAGATCGTCCTTCCCTAGTGGCTTGTTCTTCGATCGGGAATCTGCAAAAATCGATTGTAACATGGTATTTCTTGACAGGGATTATTAGTAAATAAAATCTAATCTAATACTAAAGAAATTAACTTAAAAGAATTAATTGCAATGAGGGGTAGAATTCCCCTCTAAGAAAAGGTAATGGGAGTCTTCCATGCATGTGGCCTTAAAATCTTCTTTGGAAATAGGGCACTGGTATAGACGGAGCCGATGGCCATTTACAAGTAACGGTGTTTTGGATTCGTCGATTGTGAGGAGCCTTACTGTTCCATTGGGGAAAACAGTGTCTACTTCATAAGGTCCAAGCCATCTTGTACGCAGTTTCCCTTGAAATTCTTTGAACCAAGAGTCATACAGTAGGGCCCAATTACCTTTTTGGAACTGCTTGTTCTTGATAGTTTTGTCATGCCATTTTGATCTTTGCTGTTGAATTATGGTTGTCTGTTGAATGGAATCTAGTCTTTTCTCCTCCAATTCATTAAGCTGTTGCAACCTGGCTGTCTGTGCATCGGTCAAATCAAGGTTGACAGCTAAAATAGTCCTTAAGGTTTTTATTTCAAATTCCACAAGAAAGACAACACTATTTCCATAGACTAATTCATAGGGAGAGAATCCTATAGTATTTCTCCAGGTAGTTCTGTAGGCCCATAATGCTTCGGGGAGCTTATAGGACCAATCCTTTCTATTTTCCTTCACTGTTTTTGTGAGAATGGCTTATGTTACTTTTTTTGTGCTTTCCACCTGTCCATTGGCTTGTGGGTGGTATGCTTTAGTCATTCTATGATGAATATGATATTCTTGAAGGGTGGATTTGAAACCATGAGAAGTGAAAGGAGGTCCTCCATCTGTAACTAATTCTCTTGGCACTCCAAATCTGATGAAGATGTCTTTAAATAAGAAATTTATAACTGCTTCTTCGGTCACTCTGTGGAGTGCTTTGGCTTCCACCCATTTAGTCAT
>SNQJ01S0182933.1:4333-15083 GCA_010110895.2 Picea sitchensis | reverse complement strand
ACATATCTGAGCCTCGTTTGGTCATGCTATTCACCGAAGGGCTCACAGAACCCTTGAGAGGTTGGGTGAAGGCATACCGCCCTCATTCCTTGCAGGATGTCGTCCGGCGCACTAGAGATTTGGCGGATTCGGTGCCAAAGACTTTCGATGCGGTGCGGATTCGGTGACAAATATCACTTCTCAATAAATGCTAAAAGAAACTTTGGCATTCAATGTAACAATATCAACACTTTCGAAACAATGCCTTAACCAATCATTCAATTGCTTTAAAAGTAAAACGAAAGCTGCACAAAGGTGTTTATAGCATAAGAAGTTGACAGCAGCAATAGGGTTAGTAGGGTTAGTTTAGGCTAGGGTTAGTAAGATTTAGACTTTGTTCAAGGTATTTAGTTGTTTGTATGATCAAGGTGCTCAACACAATGGAGGTCTTAGATCAATGACTTATTAGGGCAAATGGAGTCAGAAAGGGCTACAAATGTTGAAGGGTCGTGATGATAGTAACAAGGCTAGAGACAAGAGGGTTTGGTGTCAAAGTGTTGCTAAAGTGAGGCTTTAACATGTCAAACCCTAGGGGAGACGTCTCACTAGGGTGTAGGTGACCTAGGCCCTAATGCGTCTTCCTCCTTCTCTAGCTCAGAAAGACAAATTTTAACAGCTAGCTTGATATGGCTGAAAACAAGAGGGTTAAATGTTGAGGTGTTGCAAAAGCAAGGCCTCAACAATGAAAGCCTAGGGGGAAAGGCTCACTAAAGTGTAGAATAGCTAGGCCTTAGTGCTTTCTCCTCCTTCTTCAGCTCATTGACAAGAACAATATGGCTAGGCTTGAAGACTAAGATTAGAGTGTTGCAATGGCAAGGCTCTATCTTACTTCAGCAAATCAAATGGCTCATTTACTTGTTAGGGACATGAGACAAGGACCTTTAACATGTGCTTGTCACCTAGGGTTTTAAATCAGCAAGTTATAATAACAAAATGAAAATAAACAACACTACAACCATTCAATCAAGAAGTTTTGCAGAAATTTACTTACATTTAACCAAGAAATCACATAGGCATACCCTAGTTGTAAACTTTCCACCAAGAAAAATGCCATAAATAGCCAAAACCCTAGAATAGGGCGCAAGTTTCAGACATCGCCAAGTGGTGAGTGAGAGATAATGAAAAAATGAGAGTCAAAACCCTCAATTTATACAGTAGCAATTACCTTAATTACTTTTTAGGTCATAAAAAGGCCGACAAGGCCAAAATACCAAAATCATATTGTTTTAACTTTTACATTAAATGTCATAAATTAAAACCTTAATCAAGCAATAGTGAGACGTCATCCCCTTTCTAGGGTGACGTTAGCCCCTTTTAGGGAAAATGCAGCTTCCTGGAGAAAAATGTTAGGCCCCCTTGATCTTCTCCAAGCTGCCACACGTGCCAAAACTGCCATATCTGCCTCCCAAAACATCCATATTGTTGGGTGAAGTCATGGGCATCCAAGGAGATGTCCTGGGCCTTCCAAGGCCAACGTTCCTATGGAGAGGGCTCAACCCCCCTAGGTACAGATCTGCTCAGCTGCCTCTGGTGGATTCTTCTGCTCTTCCCTGGTACAAACGCTTTGCCCTGTCTCTGCCCCCTCTTGGGGTCTCAGCATCCATCTGGTGGGTTCTTCAGCCCCATGGAGGTCCGAACTGATCATCTCCCCATGTGTACCTGTCCAACATGGTACCTGTCCGTCGAGCATGATCCTGCACATCAACAACTACGCCCTCCAGGGGTTCATAAGTCACAGTGATCATAGCAATGTCAATCACATCTCATCATCAATATTATTAAACATGTTCATAAAACCCCTTTACCCTAGTCTAGTGCTCAAAGACATTATACAAGTCTGCAATGCAAGTTTGGAAGAAATGACAGGACATCCTATTGGGCTAGTGTCTACTAGAAGAGGGATGTTCTGGAAAGGATTAAATCCAAGTCATGTAAGTGGGTGAGGTGGATGGGATGCCTGGGCAAAAGGTGCAGTGATAGCAGGGATGGCTTACCGGTGGGTGCCTCTGTGGAGGGTGAGTCGCACCTGTCATGGATGCAATGTTTCCAAGCCCATTAATGCCTTTTATCTTCATTCTTTTTCTTCCAAGATACTAGTCAAAGGACATTGCCCTGGCTTGGTGACCAGTGGTGGCAATGTTAGCCACAAGCATTTCACGGAAATGGGAAGGTTGGCTCGTGATGAGACCCCCTTTCTCTTGGCTATGCCACCAAGAGCCACTACCCTGGCGTGGTGACCAGATGCTGGTAGTGTCATACCGCTAGATGCTCATGGACCTAATAGGCTGGTTTGTGATGAGACCCCCTATCCTCTAACCAGATATTGTCTTTGTTGTTTTTTATCTTTTTATTGCTTTTTTCTTTCAAGGAGCTAGTCAAGGGACACTGCCCTGGCTTGGTGACCAAAGGTGGCAATATTACCCACAAGTACTTTCACAAAAGTGAGAAGGTTGGCTCGTGATGAGACCCCCTTTCTCTTGGCTATGCCACCAAGAGCCACTACCCTGGCGTGGTAACCCGCTGCTAGTAGTTTCATACCGTTAGGCACCCATGGACCTAATAAGCTAGCTCGTGATGAGACCCCCTATCCCTCAACTAGGCCTTGATTTATTTTTTACGGGTCCCTTTGTTTCTTGCTGAGAAGCTTTTTATTGCTTTCTCGGGGATCCTTGGGCGAAGCATCTCGAGGTTTTATTTTTAGGCTTTTATTGTCAGCTTCTTTTACCGCCCGGGCCTTTAGCCCATTCTTCCCACAAGGTAAGGTACAACCCCTAAATGATTGGCTAACCCTATGTCCAGACCAATGTAACAGGATGGGTGAGCAGGAAAAAAAAATGGAAAGTGGTATGTATGATGGGAACGGACAATGACTTTTCAGAAATCCCCCCAGCGGAAACTCAAAACCTATGGACACAAGCTTGCTAGGGCATCCTGTCATTCCCCCCAGACATGGTCAAGTGGACAAGCATAAGATCCAAGCACCCGTTAGAAAGAAAGGAATCAAATGCACATATTCAAAGGTTTTGAGGATCAGAGTGACACATACTATGATACCCGGACTCATTACCTCATGGAGCAAGAACCATCTCTGATACAGGACCAAGCCGAAGGTGATGGATGTTGTTGCTACTGACAAAGTGGTGGCGCTGAAAGGGAGAAAAGATGGGCCCTCCAAGGCCATGCTCAAGTCAATATGGCTCTCGGCACTCCATGTCTAGGACCTGTGGGCCTCAAGACATAATCTCCTAGTTATCCCTGAAAGTGGGGGACAACAGAGCCCATACAGTTCTCTCTTCAGTCTACATACATGGGACTCCCTCCCATATACCTCAAATCCATATGGTTGTTCTATATACACTTCATCCTCAGTAACTCCATTAAGGAAAGTCATCTTGACGTCCATTTGATGAATCTGCTAACCTCTTCTCTGTTGCTAATGAGATCACGGCCCTGATGGAAGATATCTGGCTACTGGGGAAAACGTCTCGTCGTAGTCAACTCCCTCTTTCTGAGAGAACCCCTTAGCCACAAACCTGGCTTTTAATTTCTCAATGCTGCCATCTGCAGTGTGCTTGATCTTATAGATCCTGCAAGACCCAACCATTGATTTTCCCTCAGCTCTTGGCACCACTTCCCAAACATCATTCTTCATGATGGAGGCATGTTGCTCCACCATGTCATCTCGCCAAAACTACTAGTCTTATGCCTCCTGAAAACTGGAAGGCTCCCTATCAATGAGATCACTCATCAACACCATATACCCTGAATAACGGTGTGGTGGCCTGCTTTGTCTGACACTCATCCTAGGAGCACCCACGAACACATGAGAATCATGTAACGTCTGAGAAACCTCATGGCTCTTCTTCCTCCCTGTAGTAGGAGGTCCAATCTCGGTGGGTGGATCTTCCTTCTCCTCTGTTTAAGTACTAGTCCTTGTAATTGTACCTGTCCCTGTGACCTGTACTTGTGACTCATGTTCCTCCTTTGGAGCTACCAACTCTTGATCCCCTGCTACTGTTGGCACATCATAAGACTTCCTGAAAGCCTTCTCCTCCTCGAATCTCACATCCCTTCTGACCATTGTCTTCTTTAATGTTAGAACATACACTCGATAGGCCTTTGAAGTTTCACTATAACCAATGAAGATCCCCTTCTCTACAATGGAATAGAGCTTCGTCCTCTTATTAGAGGGAACATGACAATAGACTAGGAAACCGAAGATTCTGAAGTGACCAACTTCAGGCTTCTTCCCTGTAAATGCTTCTTCAGGAGTCAACCTCCCCAACAATTTGTGAGGACTCCTATTCTATATGTATAATGTCGTACCGCATGCCTCTTCCTATAAGAAGTTGGGAAGATCCTGGTCATACAACATCACTCTAGCAGCACCAACAATGGCCTTGTTCCTCCGTTCTGCTACCCCATTCTGTTGAGGGTTACATGGAACTGTCAATTCCTTCTTAATCCCTACCTGTGCACAGAACTCCTTGAAGGCTTTCCCTGTGTACTCACCTTCATTGTCTGACCTGAGAACCTTTATCTTCCTTCCTGTCGCATTCTCCACAAGAGCCTTAAACTCTTGGAAGCGACTGAAGACCTCATCTTTGGTCCTCATGAAGTAGATCCAGGTTTTCTAGGAGAAATCATCTATGAATGTGACAAAATACTCACATCCTATCAAGGATGTTGAAGACATAGGCCTGCATATATCTGAATGCTCTAAATCTAATATTCCCTTCGATCTACTGTCACTACTTGGAAAAGTTGTCTTCACATACTTTCCCAAGACACGCCCTTTAAACACGTCACTGTGCTCGGTGCTTAACTCTAGAAGGCCAGTCACTATCTCCTTGAGCACATTAAGTGCCCCATGTTGTAAGTGAGCCATCCTCTTATGCCATAATACTCCCATATCCTTATTGTTGTTGATCAATGCCTAAAGTGACTCAAACTACAACCTGTATAACTTGCGTGACCTGATCCCTATCATCTTGGCCTGCTTCAACCCCCTGGGCTGAATGTACACTTTCAGTCCTTTGAAAGACACATCATACCCCTTGTCCTGAAGCGTTGAAACTGATATCAGGTTCTTTGTCATCTCTGGTACGTGCAACACATTTGTAAAACTGAATGTCTTGCCTGACTCCCTCTAAAAGTTGACTGTCCCTTGTCCTACTGGAGTACACTTGGACTTATTCCCCATTTCTATATCGAAAGTCATCTCTTCTTCTCTGAAACTGGAGAAGTGTTTTCTAACTCCTGTCATATGATATGACACACAACTATCAATATACCACACCCTCGTGGAATGTGTACCTGAGTTAGAGGCAAGTGATGAGTGAGAAATCCTCATCAAATCTAGAAGAAAATTCATCAATGCATGTTGAAGTTGATGTCTGAGTCTTCTTCTTATCCTTCTTTTTGTTAGGACATTGACTGGCATAATGACCTGGCTTGTGACAAGTAAAGCATTTAACTTTGCTCATGTCACGTTTCTTCTCTCCCTTGGATGTCCTCCCACTACCTGATCCTCTCTTGGTTTTGGCTTTGTCTTTTCCTGCAAGAGCAATGTTTTCTTCTTTCTCACCCTTATGATGACTGCTGCTACCACTGAGAGATGCTAATCTCAACTCTTCTTGCATGAAGTCATCCCACAATCGATCCCAGTCTGGAGTGTGTTCCCTGGCAACAATGCCTCTCATAAAGACATCACATGACTTGGAGAAGCCATTCAAGGCTATCCTCACAAGTTCAATGATATCCACAGATTCTCCTACAATGGCCAACTCATCCTTAACTTGTCTAAGTTTGGTGAGGTAGGAGGATACACTTTCCCATCTTGGTATTTCGAAGTTTCTCCTTCAAAACCATTTTTTTGTTCAAGTTTGAATTCTGGTACAGTTTAATGATGGTTCCCACATCTTCCTAGTTGTATCCAATCCTGAAAGGTGAGGGACTATATGGTCCTTGACCCCATCCAGAATGATACGCCTTTCCTTGGCATCATTCTTCTTGTGAGCTTCAGCTTGTTGTGCATCAGTTGGAACTGCAATAGTTTTCTCTGCAAATTCTTTGAGACCATATTGATCTAATGACAACAATATACAGTCCTTCCAAATGCCAAAGTTACATGCTCCATCTAACCTGTCCTCGAATATGATACTTGAAATAGACATTTCTGCAAAACCCTGTTGTTACAACCTCCTAGATCTGAAGAATATTGTTGGCTGAAACTTCCTGTTACGTTGTTTATATGGTTAGGATTTAATGGTTTTTGTTATAAGTTTAAAGATCATATNATGGAACTGTCAATTCCTTCTTAATCCCTACCTGTGCACAGAACTCCTTGAAGGCTTTCCCTGTGTACTCACCTTCATTGTCTGACCTGAGAACCTTTATCTTCCTTCCTGTCGCATTCTCCACAAGAGCCTTAAACTCTTGGAAGCGACTGAAGACCTCATCTTTGGTCCTCATGAAGTAGATCCAGGTTTTCTAGGAGAAATCATCTATGAATGTGACAAAATACTCACATCCTATCAAGGATGTTGAAGACATAGGCCTGCATATATCTGAATGCTCTAAATCTAATATTCCCTTCGATCTACTGTCACTACTTGGAAAAGTTGTCTTCACATACTTTCCCAAGACACGCCCTTTAAACACGTCACTGTGCTCGGTGCTTAACTCTAGAAGGCCAGTCACTATCTCCTTGAGCACATTAAGTGCCCCATGTTGTAAGTGAGCCATCCTCTTATGCCATAATACTCCCATATCCTTATTGTTGTTGATCAATGCCTAAAGTGACTCAAACTACAACCTGTATAACTTGCGTGACCTGATCCCTATCATCTTGGCCTGCTTCAACCCCCTGGGCTGAATGTACACTTTCAGTCCTTTGAAAGACACATCATACCCCTTGTCCTGAAGCGTTGAAACTGATATCAGGTTCTTTGTCATCTCTGGTACGTGCAACACATTTGTAAAACTGAATGTCTTGCCTGACTCCCTCTAAAAGTTGACTGTCCCTTGTCCTACTGGAGTACACTTGGACTTATTCCCCATTTCTATATCGAAAGTCATCTCTTCTTCTCTGAAACTGGAGAAGTGTTTTCTAACTCCTGTCATATGATATGACACACAACTATCAATATACCACACCCTCGTGGAATGTGTACCTGAGTTAGAGGCAAGTGATGAGTGAGAAATCCTCATCAAATCTAGAAGAAAATTCATCAATGCATGTTGAAGTTGATGTCTGAGTCTTCTTCTTATCCTTCTTTTTGTTAGGACATTGACTGGCATAATGACCTGGCTTGTGACAAGTAAAGCATTTAACTTTGCTCATGTCACGTTTCTTCTCTCCCTTGGATGTCCTCCCACTACCTGATCCTCTCTTGGTTTTGGCTTTGTCTTTTCCTGCAAGAGCAATGTTTTCTTCTTTCTCACCCTTATGATGACTGCTGCTACCACTGAGAGATGCTAATCTCAACTCTTCTTGCATGAAGTCATCCCACAATCGATCCCAGTCTGGAGTGTGTTCCCTGGCAACAATGCCTCTCATAAAGACATCACATGACTTGGAGAAGCCATTCAAGGCTATCCTCACAAGTTCAATGATATCCACAGATTCTCCTACAATGGCCAACTCATCCTTAACTTGTCTAAGTTTGGTGAGGTAGGAGGATACACTTTCCCATCTTGGTATTTCGAAGTTTCTCCTTCAAAACCATTTTTTTGTTCAAGTTTGAATTCTGGTACAGTTTAATGATGGTTCCCACATCTTCCTAGTTGTATCCAATCCTGAAAGGTGAGGGACTATATGGTCCTTGACCCCATCCAGAATGATACGCCTTTCCTTGGCATCATTCTTCTTGTGAGCTTCAGCTTGTTGTGCATCAGTTGGAACTGCAATAGTTTTCTCTGCAAATTCTTTGAGACCATATTGATCTAATGACAACAATATACAGTCCTTCCAAATGCCAAAGTTACATGCTCCATCTAACCTGTCCTCGAATATGATACTTGAAATAGACATTTCTGCAAAACCCTGTTGTTACAACCTCCTAGATCTGAAGAATATTGTTGGCTGAAACTTCCTGTTACGTTGTTTATATGGTTAGGATTTAATGGTTTTTGTTATAAGTTTAAAGATCATATGAATTATGTTGTGAGTGTAATAAACAGGTTCAAGGAGTTAATATTTAACTTTGTTTTTACATCTGAGATCAATTTAGTCAAATCTCTCCTGTAATCTTTAGACAATTTGTCCTTCATGTCAAACTTCAAAAAATTGCTTCTTGCAGCTTTCATTTTACATTGGGACTTTATGCTTGCAATCTTCACAACATGCACAAGTTTGATTGTTACTTGTCAAAAATGGTTTTCAACTTGTCCTGTTTTGCAATATTCATGTTGTTATAGCTGGAGATGCCATCCAAAAAGGAATAAAGCTCATGCCCAACAACTCCTTCCAGGATTGAGCTAGTGAAGGGAATAAGCAAGGAACCCTTCTTTGTTATAGAATTCAACCTTCTAAAGTCCATACATATCCAAAGTCTTCCATCTGTCTTTAAGCTTGTTAAAATGGAGGATACTATTCACTAGTGTTGACTTTGACAATAATCCTATCAGCCGACAACTTTTGCATTTCCTCATCGACCTGAGCAGCATGCCTAGGATTCATCCTTTATGGTCTTCTCCACATATGTTGTCCTCGGAATTAATTCAACCTTGTGCACACACAACTCTCATGGAACCCCTTTCAAATCACAATAAGACCATGTAAACACACCCTTATACTCCTTACATATATTTACGACAATTCAATTAAAATTAGATCCCAATTATACCCAGGAATAATATTCTGGCATTGTTCTGCAATTCCCACATTAACATGTGTTGGGATTGAACCCACATACTTGTTTCCTAGATCCCTAAATTTGCAGTTGTCTCTTTAGCAACCTTAACCATTCCAATCTAAATCTCCAAAAATGAGGGAATGCCTTACAAATTCCAAAGGTATTATTTGGATGTGCATGCTTGACATGCCATGCCATCTTCTACCTTCCTACCACCATCTATTGTCCTCCTATTGTTATGTTCTTCATCTTACCATATTCTATCATCTTTGTCCTCCTACTATGGTCCTTCTTCCATTGCTTTTATTATCAGATTCTGAATTTGCATAATTGCTAGTAGCTACCTTACTAAAATGAAATCTATAAAAAGTAAACAGACCAACATTAAAGGACAATTAGTACACCATAAGGCTAGAAAGATTCCGCTAAAACACCTAACAAATTAACCCATACTATAACTTAATAAGGCTTTAAACCTGAGTCCCATTCCCACCTGCCCACCTGCCTAGACAGCAAATGCATTTTGTGTGTTGTTGTGAGAAGTATTTCTTTTTTTGCATTGACATGGTCCTTAGAGGTTTAATACAAAAGTTCAATCTCTCTATTCTAGAGCTTCTTATAAATGAAGTGAAAATGGATTTCCACATTCTTTGTCTTCAAAAGGTAAATTGAATTCTTCACTAGCTTCCATTGTTTGATTGTTAGAGTATAGGGGGTCGCTCCACTCTTGAGCTCCCATATCCTCAAGAATCCTCCTCAAGCCACACTGGCTCACATGCAACACCTACAACATCTTTGCATTATGCTTCTATGGATGATAGCGCAACTGTCCTATGCTTCTTGCTAATCCACAAAATCACACTTGAACCCAAATTGAACACATATCTTCAAGTAGACCTCTTGTTGTTTGGCCTGTCCACTCTAAATTTGTAAATTCTACCAAAGTAAACTTGGCATTTCTAACAAAATCCACACCAAAATCAATTGTCCCTTGTATATACCTCAGTATCCTCGGTGTAGTTTTCCATTGAATAACCCTCAGGGAAGTCAAATATTTGGAAAGAAGACTCGCTTCAAAGATAATCTCTGGCCCGGTATGAGTAAAATTAATCAAGCTTCCTACTAACTATTAGTACAAGCTAGCATTTACCTTCCTCAAGTCATCTTCCATTTATAGCTTCAAACTTGTCTCAATTGATGTTGGTGATTGTTTGCAATCCAACTTCATAAATCTCTTAAGCTATTATTTTGCATACTTTCCTTGAAAGATAAAGATGCAATCCTCCTTTTTCCCTATCTCCAATCCTTGACATAGATCTATCATCTCAAAAGCTACCTCCAAATCTCATTTTACTTCATAAATTGCACTTGCACTATGTTATCCCCATTTTTTGGATAACTAAGGAGATTATGTCTCAAGGCCCTCAGGTTGCAGATATGGAGTGCCGAGAGACTACATGACCCTTCTCACCACCACAGAGGTCGTAATTTTCTAGATGGCATCCACCACATCAACTGGCTTTCGAAAGGCAGTGGGCCTTGCTCCATGAGGTACAATTCAGTATTATGGTGAGCATCATTTCAATATTTAAGGCATTTAAGTATGTTGTATCTTATATTGCTCTAGATTTCATGATATATGCTTGGACATTATGCCTTTTGCCCTGCTTCACCTTGGTGGTTGACATTGTGCCCTACTAAGTGGTCTTCCTTGGGGATGGGTTTGCTACTAGGAACTCCCTTGAAGAGCAATCGTACCGTTCCCAACCATACTTACCACTTTCCATCACTATTTCCCCCCATTTCCTTATCTCTTGGGATTTTAGGGTGTATTGACCCAAGAAGGGGTTGTC
>SNQJ01S0182931.1:24008-43159 GCA_010110895.2 Picea sitchensis | reverse complement strand
TATATGATAAACGGTATGCGTCGTTATGGTTAATGTTACGGATAGACTATATGATAGTCTATAGTCTATAGTTTATAATATACATTGTTGATCAGAGCTAGGAGAATTATGTAGAAGTGGACGATAGAGGATTAATGATAGCCTATTATGCGTTATATTATGGATAGCATGTCTTGACATAGATATGGTGGTTATTCTAAGGGCCATGACAGTCCTGGTCGCAATTTTATTCAATACAAATAAGTGTATAATTCCAATCCAATAACGACGATAAATTTTCTATGCATACAATAAAGAAATAAATATATGTTAATGGATGATATTTGTGTCACAATCAAATATTGGAGAGTCAAGGAACTTTAATGTCCCCTAACAAAAAAAAGTTATTTGGGAAATTTGGGGTACATTACAATGGGCTTTCAATCCCCTATAAAGATCCAAGCGTTAGTCTCTTCATCAATAGCTTTCACCAGGTAAGGTCCTACAAAGACAAACAAGTACGCCCTCCAAGGGTCCAAAAGTCATATGAATCATGCCAAGTAATCCACATTTAATAAAATAAACACCCAAACAAGTGCATTAAATCCCCCCTTTTAAAACTAAACAAATGCTCAAAGTCCTTATAAACTTTTCCAAATTTAAGTATGGAAGGGTTGTCATGGTGCCCTATTGGGTAGGCCAATCCCCAAGTCAAAGAATATTTCCCAATAAGAACCTATCTAGATCATGTAATGAGTATGAGGTGGATTGGGGAAAGACTCTTGGGAATATGACTCAAAGGTTCATATTGTCTTATTTATGGGTGCCTTTGTTGAGTGTGCGTTGCATCCCTTCTTTTGCAATGCAACATTTTTCCAATCCCTTTATTTGCCTTTTTCCCTCTTTTTTTTTTTTAAATATGAACATTGAGTGCTATGTGAAATGGAAAAAAAATATCACCACAATGCCATTTGAAGTTAGAACACATTGAGTGTTATGTGCACTAGAAATTAAAGAACACCACAATGCATTCCCCCATCAATCGAGACACTTTTTATTTATTTTCTTTTTAAAGTCCTTTATTTCTTATAAATAAGTGTTTCATGGCTCTTAGGAGCTTAGGGAAAGTATGTATAATGATATTTTATGTCCTTTGATTTTTACAATGTTGGTTGCAACACCTCTGGGACTTTATCCCCTTCTTTCGATGAAATGAGTTACAAATCCTTCTTGGGATCAATAGACCTTATTATCCCCTATCCTAGGGATAAATAAGGAGATTATGTCTCAAGGCCCATGGGTCCTAGACATGGAGTATCAAGAGCCATATGAATTGATCTTGGATTTGGAAGGCCCATCTTTTCTTTAGTGCGTCCTATCTATCAACAACAGCAAAAACCATCCCATCGACCTGATTCTGAAGTAGCAGTGGGTCTTTCTCCCTGAGGTAATGAGTCTGGGTATCGTGGTATGTGTAACTTTGATTTTCGAAGCATTTGAATATGTGCACTAAACTCTCTTTTGTTTCGTGATGTTTTCTTGTAAATTATGCTCTTTAACTTATCCATACCTGGGGGGGATAACAGAGTGCCCTAGTAAGTTGATTCCCTTAGGGATGAGTTGCCACTAGGTGGGTCTATGAAAGGTCATCATCCATTCCTTCCATACTTACCACTTTTCATAATTGTCCCTCTCATATTTCCCCTACCTTGGTTCGAGCATTGGGTTTTCCAAGCTAGTAAGGGTTGTACATTTCTTTGTGGGAAAAAGGGGCTAAAGGCCTAGAGGGTAAAAGTAGTTGGAAAAAGTTAAAATTCAAAATGAAACCTTGAGATGCTTCGCTAAGGATTTCCCAAGAAATAAATAAATGGATTCTCGGCCAGAAAAGGGGACCTGTAAAATAAATAAAACTCAATATCTAGTTGGTCGATACGAGGTCTCATCATGAGTCGACCTATTAGGTCCACGGGAAAGTAGCGGTATGACACTACCATCCATCTGGTCACCAAACTAGGGTAGTGTTTCTTGGTGTCATAGCGAAGATAAAGGGGGTATCATCACGAGCCAACCTTCTCATTTCCATTTAGTGCTTGTGGGTAACTTTGTCACCACTAGTCACCATGTCAGGACAGTGTCCTCCAACTATTCTCTTTAAAAAAAAATAATAATAAGACAAAGAATAAAAGGCATTGAATGGGCTAGGAAACATTGGCATCCATGACAAGGTGCAACTCGCCCTTTACAAAGGCACCCATAGGTAAGACCTACATTTCCTTGTTATCACTGCCCCCCTTGCCCAAACATTCCCTACATAATTTCATACACATACATGACCTAGATTGGTATTCACCTAGGAAACACCCCAAACTTGAGGAGGATTATCCCAATAGGACATCATGAGACCCTCTCCAAACCTATCTTATTAAACTGCATAACATCTTTGAGGATTTGTCTGGGTACAGAGGGTTTTGATGCACATGTTTTGGTAATTTGATTATTATACGTGATTGGAATTGTTATGATCCCTGTGACTTATGAACCCACGGAAGGCGTACATGTTGTTGTTGCAGGATCATGTCCGGTGGATAGGTACATATGTGGATATGATTATCTCAGACCTCCATGGGGCTAAAATCCCATTAGATGGATGATGTGACCCTAGCCAGGGTCAGAGAGACATCAGAGGCTTGCATCATAGAAAAAGAAGGATGTTCCACCAGAGACACTTTGGTAGACCAGGACCTAGGGGGATCTTTCTCTCCCCCCTGAACATTGGTCTTGGGAGGCCCATGATGTCACCCAACATCATATGAACATGATGGAGTCAGTTGCACTCTAGGTGGCACGTGTGGCATCATATGGAGGCCTTGGAAGGCCTAGCCTTTTTCTCATGGAGCTTGATGTCCCACTTATGAGGCCCAATGTCACCCTAGGAGGGAATGACATCACCTCTATTTCACATTTTAGGGTTTAATTCTTTGAATTTATGTAAAAACTAGATTTTTGATGTAATTTGGCCATGTCGACCTTTTCTGACCTAAATTTTAATTAATGGTCATTGATATTGTATAAATAGAGAGATAAAACTCTCAATTTTTCATCATATTTCACTCACACAAGAGTGAGGTATGAAATTCGGCCTTGTTTAAGGGTATTTGGTTGAAATTAAGTGGTGCACAACTTCTTGGAGAGGCTAATCTTGGTGTATTTTGACATTTTTCATGGTGGAAAGTCTTCAACTAGGGTTTGTTTCTAGATTATTCTTGTTGAAGTAAGTAAATCTTCAGTTCTTCATTTTATTTTGAATGGTTGTGGTAAATTTTCTTGTTCATTTCTAAGATTATGAAATTGCTAGTTTGAAACCCTAGGGGAGAAGCATATGTTACTATCATTTTCTTTATAATTTTCCACCTACTTGAAGTTGCTAGAGGACATATCTTTTGAAGAATACACTAGATCCCTACCTTTGTAGCACTCTAGTAGCATTACTTCATTATCTTCATACATTTTACTTCAAATTTAATCTAAGGAAGAAGGAAATCGCTAGGGCCTAAGGTTACTTACTTTCTAGCAATCTTTCCTTCTAGGTTTTAGATATTGAGGCCTTAGGTTACTAACACCTCAATCATAGCATCCCTCTATTTAGGTTATATATTATCATTATTTTTTTCCTCTAAGAGTTGTCATTGTTAACCTTGACTCCATTACTCTAAAAGACACTAGTCCACTCCTTACAAGTGATTGATTGACCAAACAACTCTTAAACCATTTTCCCTAAGACTTTTACTAACTCCTACTAACTTTAAGCTAGACTAATTCACTAACTAATTTTCCGATGTTGCAAAAGATTGATACAACCATATATAACAGCAACAAATTCATCCTAAGAGCAAGATTAAAAGTTGATTAAACATTGACATAATTTCTTCTGACAACTATTATCATTCTGTCAACCTAAGGCTATTGTATCTTGTCATTTTTAAGCATTATTAAGTCCTAATTGTTGTGGTTGTTGCTAAATATTCATTGCTATTATAAATATTTACATTGCTTCAGTTTTATATCAACTTTTTTATCTTTCAAAATTTTATGGTTTTATAAAGTGTTGACATCATATGGTACTTGCAAATTGCATTTCTTTTCTACTTGTTGTCTTGTTCTGGGAAGATACACTTAATTTGTCTTTTGCTTCATCTCAATAAAACCTTGAAAATTTTGATCAGAGTGACCTGTGAGAGGGGTGGGACTTTCTTATAACTTTTACCTTAGCCTTCTCAAACCCCCAGGTCATTGGGGACGTCTCCCATGCGTGACTATGATATACTCCTAAATAGAAAGAGGTTTCCTATTAAGGTGACAATGATAGGTCATCATCCTTGTTACGCCAATTCAATATCCACTTGCCCTTGGCTTTGGGAAAGTACAAATTGCGCGATAATAGACTCAAAAACCCAAAATATGAAGAAACAGAGGGGAAGAAGTGTGAAAAGTGGTAAGTATGAGTGGGAATGGTATGATGACCCTTCAAGGAGACCCACCAATAGCAACCCTTTTCTCAAGGGTTACCAACTTACTAGGATACCATGTCAACCACCAAGGTGAAATTAGGAAAAAGATATGATTTCCAAGCAAACATTCCATAATCAAGAAAGGACTCTTTGCAACATGCTCAAATGATTCAAATATTTAAGTGACACTTACCATGAGATTGTACTTTCTATCTCATGAAGCAAGACATGTTGCCTTCTGTGGACCAAGCTGGTGTAAACGACATTGTTATGTTGTTTACGATGAGTGGTGATGTGTGGTGGACAAAAGGGGCTATATCTACTCAATGTGGGATATGGCAGTCATCTAGCTCTCAGCACCCCATGTATGCTACCTACGGGCCTCAATACATCATATCCTTAGTTACCCCTAGGATGGGGGGGTAACATAAATGAAAGTTAAAATTTGTTTTTCCCCTTTTAAAAATCTTGGTTAGATTTTAGGTTTTGAGGAAAAAAAACAAATGTCATTTTTAACATTCTCAAGTATCCTACATTCTGAATTTCTGCCTTGACTGATCATGATCATGATTGAATCTTCTTTGTGGCTTGAACATGGATGGTCTTCTTGAAGATGTATCTTCAATAGTTTTATTAGATTCTGGTTGACCATGATTCTTTCCTTTGAGTACTTTTGCATAACTCTTTCTATTTTCTTCATTCTTCTTTTCTAGCAACCTAGAGTGCTTCTCTTCATTCTCTATAAATGATGTGGATGTTTCTGTATCTTCAATGTTTGTGTTGAGATTGACGATTTTACTTCTTAATGTGACAACTTCTTCTTCAAGCTTCTCAACCTCTTCTTCTTTCTTCATTATCTGAGACTTCGTGACTTCTTCTGTTATTTTCGCTTCTCCAAGATGAATTTTTAATGTGATTATTTCTTCTTCAATTTCTTTCTCTTCTTGACCAAAATCTGCCTCAAGTTGGTTTAGATCATTACTTCTTTCCTTAATATGATCTCTCAGTATCTTCTCTCTCATTCTTGCTTCTTCCTTCTGTGTTTCTATGTTGGCTTCCAAATATTGCTTTTGATATTCAATATTTTCTTCGATCTTTCTGGCTTCATCTAGTTGAGTTCTTAAGTTCTCGATGACCTGTTGGGATTCTTCAAAAATGTGAACACTTTCCTTTTGTTTCATCAGTTCTTTCTTGAGTGACTTATTTTCTTCTCTTAGTTCATCTAGATCACTAGTCATTTCTGCTTCATAATTGTCTTCCTTTTCAATTAGTTTTTCTGTCTCATTTCCTTCATGGAATTCTATTTCAAGATTTCCACGTTTTTCACAATTAAGGCAAAACGATATACCTCTGGTGATTATGTACTCTTCATCTTTTGAATCTGTTTGACATAGTGAACATAATTCTTCTTGATTTGTATCTGCATCTTCTTTGGCATTTTTTGAATCTATGATGGGTGAAGAATATATGTCATGCAACTTATCCCAAAGTTCTTTGGCTGATGAACATTTACCAACCTTTTCTCTACCGGATTAGGTAATATTTCCTAGATGAAATCCATTTCTATTTTGTTATTCTTCTTCAATTCCTTCTTGATTGAAGTCTTTTCCCTTTTTGAACAATCATATCCTATAACAACTAATAGCCAAATATAATGCCCCTGTGCCTATAAAAATACTTTCATCCGTATGCTCCACATCTCATACTTTAAACAATTCTAACCATTAAACATTGGTACTCCATTCTCAAAACAATCCATGATCTCCTTCTAGTGGTTAAACTGTTTCCTGAAGGAACCGACTCTGATACCAATTTTTGGATTCCTAAGAGAGGGGGGTGAATCAGTAATAGAGAAATTTAATCATTTTTCACCATAAAATGAAAGTTTTATATCAATGTAGCATTATCATCCAATAGTTGCAGAGTAAATAAATAGTGAACAAATGATCAATCATACACATACACAATACACCAGTGTTTTACGTGGAAACCCAAAGCGGGAGAAAACCACAAAATGTTTTTTCTTATATGTCTTTAAGAATTACATTCATTGTTAGCACCAACTTCCTTTGTTTTCCAKCTACAATTGGAAGGAGACTCCAACCCCCTAGTTTCTAAGGCTACAACTTSAAGGAAGCTCCAACTCCCCAATTCTCTGGCTACAACCAGAAGGAGGCWACAACCCACTAGGTTCTTCGGCTACAACCRGAAGCTGACTACAACCATATGTCATTTCCCCGTTCAACCGCCCTGAAATATAAATGTCAAATGTAGACAAACTGTCATTGTCACTGAATCAACCACTGCCACTGTCAACCTRTACCAATAACCTGTAACAACCTATACCAATCAACCTGCACCAAACAACCTRTACCAATGACCTGAACCAACATGTACCATGCATCAACCTATACATCATCCTGTACCATCAATAAGTGAATCAACCTGTACCAAACAACCTATAATCAGCATGTACCATAAACAAGTGCATCAACCATGCACCAACATGTACCTCAACCTGTACCATCAACGAGTGCATCAACCATGCATCAACCTATACCAAACAACCTGTAATCAACCTGTACCATAAACAAGTGCATCGACCATGCACCAACCTGTACCAAACAACCTGTACCAATGACCTGAACCAACATGTACCATGCATAAACCATGCATCAACCTGTACCTCAACCTGTACCATAAACAAGTGCATCAACCATGAATCAACCTGTACCAAACAACCTGTAATCAGCATGTACCATAAACAAGTGCATCAACCATGCACCAACCTGTACCATCAACAAGTGCATCAACCATGCATCAACCTATACCAAACAACCTGTAATAAGCCTATCATATAAACAAGTGCATCAACCATGCACCAACCTGTACCTCAACCTGTAACATCAAAGAGTGTATCAACCATGCACCAAATATGTACCAATCATGCATCAAATACACATAAACTATGACTCATCAAGATGTACCAACATCATCAACTATACACCTCATGTATGTGTCAACTCATCAACTATTTGTCTCAACCATGTACCCAACATGTACCTCAACCAAAATCCCTCATCAATTTCATCATCCAAAACTGATTTGTAACTTTGTAATAGACTTGGTGTATATCATCACATACCTGCAAACCTTCCTTAACTTTAACAACAAGAGACTAACATTTTTATCAAACTTTACTTTAGTCTCACATGACTAATTTTGGATTAGTCAAAAACTCTAACTTGCAAAAATCATAACTATGTACCTGTAATGAATAAAGATATGAAAATGGTACGCAATGTTCTTCAGTGTCTTTTGTGCAATTCCTCCATATTTCACTACTTGGAACCTCTCAAAAAATGAGTTAGAGCAAAAATGGCATACCTTTTTTAATTCTGGGTTATTCTAGAGATCAAACTTGTAGAGTGTGCCCCACACAGAATATTTGTTGTATGGATCTGAAAATTGTACAAAAAGTACTACAGATTGTACTCTCACCAATACATTTGGTATTATTGAATTTGGATCTTTTATGAATAAGTTATGACGTTTTTACCTGAAACACATGTTTTAGACTAGTTTCAGGACTAGCCAGAAACCCTATTTTCCACGGCGTGTAACTCCAAAAATACAATGACAAACAAGCTGAAATTTGTATCACAACTACTTGGATATTTTTCCTCAATGGCCTTCCAATTTCAAGGTCTGAGTCATTATAGGAAAAAAATTATTGCAAAAATGGTGAGATGATTTGTAAATAACATACCTTAGAAAGCATCATCAAAAGAATTTATCCTCCTTTGAATTTCGGCCTTCTTTACTTCACCTTCCCTCTGAAATTCGGCTTAGATATCCTTTGGTTACATCGGTCACTTGTAGATATTCAATATGCTCAAGTGTGATTAAAATGAGAGAGCCTTGGCTCTTATTTATTCTTTCATGTAGCTTCCTCAAGGGGTTACCTTTTAATCATATTAACCCACTTTCCTTATTTTAGGGTTAACCCACTTCTAACCACTTGTCCACTTAGTAATTTCTCCATTTAATTTATTATTTAAATAATTTTTTTTGTATTAACTTTGAATTATAGTACATTCATCACTTCACTTTATTATTTACCTTCTAAAATCTCTTAAACTACTTTGACTACTTTGATTTTTTGGGGCTTCTAGATGACTCATGAGGGTTCTCCAACTTCACATGGCCATAACTCTTTAACCGTGAGGAGTTATGTGACGTTCCACATACCAATAGAAATGGCATGACATGTAATATCCATCTAGAATATTATTACATGCAAATATATCAAAAATCATACCATTATCCATCAAACAAACTTGGGTCCATTACCCAAACCTTTCTCCAACTTCACATGGCCATAACTCTCTAAATGTGAGGAGTTATGTGGTGTTTCACATACCACCGGAAATAGCGTGACGTGTACTATCCATATGGAATAGTCTTACCTACAAATACATCAAAACTCATACCATTATCCATCAAACAAACTTGGGTCCATTACCCAAACCTTTGTGCTACCAAAATTTGCTACCAGACTTTCTTCAAGGGTTGACATCAATGACAACCAACCCAATTAATCAACACCATGTACACTCAGGAAAACTCATTAATAGCATCTACCATTATATATACATCAATATAATAATAAGTCACAACACAACATCATCATCATATGTGACCCATAATTGAAACTAAATCATAATATATCATAACTAGATCACTTGCACGCAAGTGTCCTCAAAGAATATGTCAATAAAAGTGTGTTAAATAAATCAGGTTGTTACATGTGTGCAATAAGGCAGATTCCTTATTCCTTAGACAACCCTTAGTCTCTCATAAGATCAACTGAATGGAATGTTGACTCCAAGGGTCAGATAAAATTCCAAAACCAGCCTAAGGCAAGTGGCAGACTTGGAGCATGGAGGTGCATCTTGAAGGGCACATTGCATAATTAAAACTTGAGTCAATAAATCGAGATGGCCTAGAAACATTTAAATGGTAGACCTTGTTAGAATAAAATAATTAATTAGTCAGTAAGAAACTAAGAAGCCTAACAAGAGTCTAAACCTAAGTCTAAGTCTAAGTTCAATTAAGGGACTAATTTAAATACTAAATAAATTAAAAGAATTGAGATAAAAATCAAACTCTTGGAAAAAGGTGAATAAAATTCTAAAGGTTGAATAAAATGCACATGTGTGCATGAAATTGATAAAATGGATTTTAAAAAAGAAAGAAATAACAACATGAGAGAATAGGTGTACACCTTGAATAGTATCTAGAGTCAAACTATCACTAAGTCTAACTAGAAGAAGACTCCTAATCAAACTCTAACTAAGATCTAGTTATGAGACACTCATTAAATGAGAAATTGGGGAACTAAGGGAGAACTAAGAGCGAAAATAGGAACACAATGGGGAATGTGAGGGAAATTGGTTTTTTAAATAAAATAAAAATGGTAATTACTTGTGCAACTTGGGGAGAGTGTGACAAGTGTGTGGGTGAATAGTCATAATTAAATTAATTTAAACAGTTAATTATTGTGCATGAGGACATGTGTCAATGGGGAAAATTCTATAAAACAAATGGTGTAGAATGGAAATGGATCTCACTTTTTCATGGTATTGTTATGCTGCCAAAATTTGGTTGGACTATGTTTTACTTGTGGAAGATGGGATTTCAAACTTGAGAAAGAGTGGAAGCTCTTCCTTGTGATTGAAGCTATTATTTTTTCGGTTTGTTGTGTGTGTCCCCTTTCTGGCTCGGAGGATAAGGGGGAAGAAGAGTACTCATAACATTGGCTGGGAGGTACCAATGAAGTCTTTGTGATTAGCAAGCAAGGAGGACAAGGAAAGGATGCAAGCTTACAAGTCGAAGATCAACATCACAAATCATCAATTTTGGTTACAGTATTTAATTTCATTGTACATTGTTGAAGAAAAAACTTGTATACATTATATTTTCTAAGGATGAGAAAAGCATTTTGATTATCGTATGTACAAGAATTTATTTGTCTAGTGATGCAATAATATTTTTCAGTAAATTAAAACCAACTTTATATATACCCTATGCATCTGGTTAATAGACTCTGAAACGAAATTATTTTTATTGTTAAGATTTGTTTTTAAAATAAATTTTGGGACTGGCATATATCAAAGTTATTCTACCCTCAGAATGGAAGACACTTTATATATCTCTATTGTATGGTAGTTATGTTACAAAAGAATGGAAATCGATTTCTTCATCTCTTAATGAATTAATTCTTTGTTGAATGGCAATGGGTTTCTCCATATCTTAATGATTTAACCTCTGTTAGCGGTAATAAAAACATTCTATCGTGATTTCTCCCTGATCACTTTGGAAGGATTATAGTCCGGGTGTTTCGTGTAGTGAGTATCTAGCTGATAATATCATGTTGATACGATATTTATATTATCGTTCCATTAAATTAAAAACTATCAATAGTAATAGTCATTAATTTTACCAAGGAGATATTCCTCAATAAACTAYCGAGTATTATTAGAGAAAAATACATATCCATAAATGTTTGAATATACGACAGCGTAAAATTTTCTTGTYTGAAATTAGTSATACTGTGTTAGTTTTCTCTTGTTTAATTATGAGATTATGAGAAATTAGTGATTTTCCTTATCGTACTGTTTATACACTCCTATTGATGGCTCCCTATCTCTGAGACTTGGAACGCATGTTGTTACTTCTTTATACCTCACTGTGCAAGCCTTAGATTAACGAAAATCCAGTAAGTTGAAATGAATCGAAACCTTAGATATATTTATTTTGGGTATTGGATGCATTGCGCTGTGTTTTATTGTCATGTGTGTGTGTGTTGTGTCAACGGTACATGGTGTGACCATTTGATTAAATTGTTCTCTTAAATTTCTACTGAATATCAAATATTGTCTTAAATGGAATTTCTTAATTTAGTGGCTTTTGATAATAAATTTAGATTTGTAAGGAGTAACTTTATACTAATGACTAACCACTTGTAGTTGATGGACATAAAAAATAAATAAAAACAAATTGTAATTGTCCAACTAGTAGTGTGGATGGAAATAAAAAGAAAATAAAAACAAATTGTAATTGTCCAACTAGTAGTGTAAGTTAAGAAAAATCTTATTAGGGTATAAGTTTATATAATCAACATGCTAGTGAAATCTTAAGTCATTGACAGTATTTCACATTGAAATGAAGATTAATATTTTGTTGATTATGCTTCCACTTTAAGTCTTCAAATTTAATGAAGAGCACAAGTTGTGCATTCTCAATAGTAATTCTTGACTAGCATTTAGATAGTCTACCTTTGTGATTTGGGAATACAAAAGCTTTGATCGGTTAGATTTGTGATATAATCATAGTTTAAAAAAATGTTAAATATTATAATTAATGTTGGCATAGTAGCGTTAAATGTTGAAACAAGAGTTTTATAAAAAGATAACAAAAAGTGGGTGCATAAAATCCCACTTTTTCATTACCTTAATTCATGTAAAAAGAGATTACTATAGTTGTAAGTATGTATCGTTACAAGATTTCTTTTAAAACCAAATCAGAATTTATATGTTCAATTGAGGTATGTGTCTTTGTTTATGACTAAGTTAGGGAACATTATCTTATTAATGGAATTTCTTGATATCCCTTTATAATAATGGATAAATTATGTTCTTACTCCATTGCATTTGAGTTTTTCATAAATGATTAAATAAGTGTAGTCAATTATTCTTTTGTGCATGAAAATTTATGGTTAATTATAGTTGTTGATTCTAGTCTTGAATAAAAATAAATACTGGAGTTATGGGAATTAGAGACATCCTTGTTCATCAGAACAGTCGCCATTCTTGAGACCTTAAATGGTCAAAATTAATCGGATGAATACTAGACCTGAGTGTTCATTATGTGTCTGGGACGTCATAACCTTGCAGGGTAGGTTGGGAGGGTAGACATATTTTGTTGTCTTTATGTGTTGTAATTATTTTATGAATAAAAAAGATGTGGTATCAATATTAATTTGCAAAGAAATAGTTGAGTATAGAATGTGTAAAAAAATTGATGTATGATATTGTCGCATATCACTTGTCCTAACTATAGTTTCAAAAGAAAAAAATCACTATTGTAGACACTTACATTTATGTTTTAACGAAGGGGTCATTACACATTTAAGGGAATCACATGTCACTTACAAGGAATTGAACCTGGGTGGGCAGGGTAACAACCATTCCTCCCAACCCCCCAAGCTACATACAATGGACAAAAGGGAAATTGATTGAAGTAGTCTTATTCAAAAACTTTCCCATGTTGTTCTTCTGAGTCTCTTATAGATAAACCTCAAGTATAATGATCATATGAATGGGGATTCTTTTTAACTTCCCATTGATACAATTGATATGGTTTTATCTCAAGTTCAAAGTTCCTATGTGAATTCTCTACTTATCATCCATAATAGGATGCAGTTCAAAATATTTCTCTATTTGGTTAACCCAGGTAAAGACCTTTGTTCCATCAAACTTCTTTAATTCAACCTTGGGAAGGTTTAAACCCTTAGGAACCCATCCATAATTATCTCCATTGTTAGATTTAAATCCAACTGAAAAATGCTTATTATTGGAAGGTTGTTCAACATGAATACTACCTTTATTTTCATGAGTGTCTTTGGTTACAATGTCACTTTTAGAAGGCCTCCCCTCTAGGTTTTGCATGATAGTTGACATGGAATTTTATAATTCTTCCATATTTTTATCCATCTTATTTTCTATTTGATACCTATTTTCATCCATCTTATTTTCCATTTGAACCTTATTCTCATACATCTTCTTTTCCATGTGTGCACTATTTTCATTCATCTTCTTTTCCATCTGTGCACTATTTTCATTCATCTTATTTTCCAACTGTCCCATTTGGTGAAAAATATCTTCCTTTTCTTCTTCATTAGTGGTTGAGTTCTTTGGCTATTTATTTGGTGAAGAAAATTTTGGAGCACCCTTTGGAGACACGTGAAAAAATACTCTATTTTTTCCTCTTTATCGCAAATTATGGTTATCGTTCAGGAGTGAGCTCACTAAAAGGTTATAGGGTCTTGAGGATGAATTTTAGGTGTTATATCTCTCTAATATACATGCAGGGTCGAAAAATAGTACTTTTTCCAATATCTCAAGATGCTAACTAAGGAGGCTCAACCATACCCTTAGGCATACTACCCAACTACCCATGTACTAGAGAGTGGTCTACCCGAGTGTTGTTTTTGTTGTACTATAACAACAAAACAACCAAATAGTTTATCTAAGGCTAGTTTAAGGTATACCTAGGGGACTTCCTAAAGACCCAAAGGTACGTGGAAGTGATATTTTGTCTACAAGTATGATCTAATGTGGTACTACTAGAAAGGGTACCGACAGGGATTGTGGTTTCCAAGCATGTGAAACCATGTGTATTTCCTACATGTATTATTTCGCAACCACATTTTACCCATTTAATGACAGATCTTGTGTTATTTAAAGATGTCGAAACACATCTCTAAATTTTTTTAAATGAGATTTCTAACCACAGAAAAAAACTCTTAAAATCACCAGAAAATAACTTGTACAAAAACCCTAAATTCCACAAGAAATATATGATAAACTATAATGATTCAAAATCTAAAACAATTCCCACATGTACTTCAGTGTGTCAACTCAAGATTCTGAATTTTTCAAAGTTCAAAACTTCACTGAAAAAAAGTTACAGCAAAAATGTAAAGATAATTGCTTTCGAGATTAGTCACAATCCTTGTCTTCCATGGATTATATCTCTAAAATTATAGCGAACCAGAAACTAAATTGTTTATCACCTATACTATGACATTTCTCCTTGGCCTCCAAAAAATTTCATTATCTGAAACTTCCCATCAAAAACAGTTATAGAGAAAATTCCAAGATAACTCATTTAAAACTGATTTCAAGATGAGTTAAAAAACCCATCTTCCATGGGATATATTATCTTGTAAAGTATAAAGAAATATAACATGAATTTCTTATCATACGTCTGAAGCATCATAGAAAAAAAGTTATAGAGAAAATTCCAAGCTGACTCGCTTGAAACAACAAAACCTTAGGATATTTGCTCTTGATACCAAATGTTATGAACCAGTTGCCTTGAAAATTATAAAAAGTCAATGAATATAGTCCACTTCAAGGGGGAAACTTCCTTTTATAATATCTCCATTTCACAAGACAATATATGATGATCCTAAGACTAGATCTCTTTAGTATATATATGTAGGAGACAAAGGGTACAATTATAATGAAAGGTTCTATATGACCTACTAATATCACAAATAAACTAATAATGAATGCTTATTATGGCATTAACAAGAACTTTTATGTATAAAACTCATTTATTAACTTGTTAGAAAGCAAGTTCAATCATATGGAATCATAAGGCTATTTATAATAATACAAAAACGTTTGAATGCCCTATACCTAGATTTTGTTCACGACAACATCACCGGGAAATAGCACAATTAGTTCTTTGCACATTTCCCTTCAATGTATCATGTTAAACTACTTTGGTTTTGGAGTCAAGCAACAATACAATGAAATGCAATGGCCTATAATGGACTACATGGTCAACATTTAATTTAAGAAAAATATGCATGGACTACAATGCACATGAAAATGCAACACTCTAAACACGCCCCAAAAGTACTCAAAAAATATATTTCAACATAAAGAGAATGCACATAAAGTGAAAAATAATTTAATAAAAATATATACATTGAAGAGAAAAAATCAACTTCAAGGATTCTTAAAAATTGTGACAGAATTCATAAAAGTACTCAAATATAAATCCCAACAAATACATCAAGGAGTACACAATGAATCAACCCCACAACACATTAATCAATGCTTCAAATCTAGGATCCTTAATAAGGACATTATATTGTCTCCATGAAAAAACAAACCATATAGCCAAAAAAAGACCTAATGCCATCTCAACCAAAATTAACATTTTTTTGCATCCACACAAAACAATCCAATCATTCAAATTTACAATTGATTAAAAACCAAAGGAAACAAGCTACAACTACAAGAAAAATCATATCATTTGTTAAACAAGCAAAACCAAGCATATTGCAATTATTGTTTTGCATTATTGAGATACAAGCTAATCTTTAACCGAAAGAACAATTGTGAGCTCACTAAGAAACATTATGTCGAAATGTTATCTGAATCATATCTTAAAGGAAAATAAATGGAGGGTTGCCTAGTAAACCCTATAAATGCATATACCTCAAACAACTACCCAAATTCTGACCCACTAGGAAGGAGAACATCCTAGAACAAAATTTAGTTCAATATCAAATTATACACATGCAGTGAGACACTACAACCATCTAGAAAAAAAGGTTGGATTACAAAGTATCTATCATCAATTGAACAAATTAGATAGGAGAAAAATGCAAGTTCTGTAAAAATGCAACAAGTTATCATAGTCATTGTAACATCAATCCAAAACTAAAATCAATAAACCTAAATGTTCTTTCCCGATGGAAAAAAAAAAAAAACTTCCAAACCCATTTGTAACTATGTTAAAAGTGTTTCTTAAAAGCACCATAATATGGACGAGTTTTTCTCATTGAAATGAATTCTACAATATACAAGATTCATCTCAATTATAAGGAAAATTTCTAAGGTTTTCATTGAAATATTCCTACAAGGTAACACAAAATGGGAGGAAATCAACAACAAAGACTTCACGTTAAAAACTAGTTTACTAACTAATTAGAAATAGATTCTAGTCCTATAGAGTCATAAGTGTAGATGGAACAATGTATCCAAACATCATATAAAAAGGGAATTTAAAAAAATTAAAAACATTTCAATTCCTTACACATAGTTTTTTATCAAAATAGTGGCACCAAGCACTAGGACACTTAGTCCTTTGTACAATAACTATATAGAAACGATAGACAACCATAAAGTCTAACAATTTCTATTAGCATCTCGTCTTCGATTCATCATGTTATATCGCTTTCTTATCTATTTACAAGGCATGTATATGAAAATTCAATCATAACGAAAACTACGAAGATTTCCATTGCAATGTGTGTTGGAGAAATTATTATTTTTGACACACTAGTTCAGTGGGAGTTAGCTCACTAGTTCTATTTTACACTTTCTATTTAGATCATCACTATTATGCATGCATGCATTCCTAAGGACAGCTAACTGCTTGATTTTTTTTCTTAATTATGGAATGTTATGTCCTATATATGAGTGTATTACATTCATTCATTGTATCATTAATCATTCGATCATTCATCGGCTCATTGGAGTAGTGTGAATATATTTTCTCATTCTTTGATATTGAATCTCTCATCCTTTGTTGATAAGAATTGTTTGTACTTTCTTTAGCTAGATCTCCTATGCAAGTTTCAATGAAACATTGACATGGTATCAGAGCTACGCTAATTGGAGCAAGCCAGACAAGCCAGAGAATAAGGAAAATCATAGATTTGGCAAGAAAAATCCATGTAAAAGACATAGTAGCATCCTTTTTGAAAGGGTTGCACCTTCTCCCTAGCAGAGTGTGACCAGGGTCCCTCCCAATACACTAGCAAAGGGAGAAAATTAGGGTATGGTCACTCTATCTCTTAAGGAAAGGAGCGACCACCTCTTAAAGTTCCCCATTGATTTCTATCAAAATATTAACTTTCTGAGGAAATGCCCTGTGAGACAAGTAAATTGACCCATTCTGTAAGTGGGTTTTCAACTATTTGGATAAATTCCTCGTCGTTTGGTCAAAAAAGAATTCAGAAGATCGCCTCTTGAAACTGATATGAATTTTCCATTTGATATGCCCTTTCTGAAGTGATTTCTCAATTGTTTCACTTGTTGATTGAGAGTAAAGTCTTAGGGGTTCTCAGAAATAGTGGGAGAGATGGATACGACACCAATTCTTCAGTCATTAAACTTGGTGGCAATCCTCACACCATAGAATTATTTTGATTGGAAGCTCAAGGATGAAAACCAACTCAGAAGGAAAGGATTGTACAATTTGATGATGGGGACAGAAACAGAACCTACATCAGCAATTGAGAACACCAGATGGGCGAACTGAAAGGATGAGGCCACATCACTTCTTATTGAATTGATTTCAACTGATTTATGGTTTCATGTTGTTTCATGCAAGACTCCAAACATGATCTATACCACCTTGGAAAGTCTTTTTGGAAAGCAGGATAAAATGAGAGGTCATATGCTTGAGGTAGAGTTGAATACCCTGGATCCTAAAAGTTTTGATAATTTGCAGGATTTCTTTACCAAGTTTAAATATTTGATATTGAACTTAGCATCTTGTGGTATTTATAAGTATACACAAGTAGACCAACTTATTCTAACAATCTTGGCTAAGCTAGGACCAAAATATGTAGTCTATGTCTCCACTTTCTATTCTAGCAGATATCTCATGGGAACAAATTGGAAGATGCCTACCATGGATCAATTCATACATTCTCTCACACATGAGCAGGATAAACTCATTCAGATGGGATTAATCAAGTATCCCAAAGCACATGCACTCACCATGCATGATGGAAAAGTATCATCCAAACATAACGGAAAGGAGAAACAGAACGAGGAGGGATCTTCCAAACCCTTCAATGATTCTTTAGGTTCCAAAGAATCTTCATATTCCAAGAAGAAGAAGAAGAAGAAGGGAAAGTAGTGCACTTACTGCAATAAACCAAATCATGGAGAATCCACATGCATGAAGAAGCAAATCTATCTTATGGCACATGTACTTCAGCAGAACAACCTTGGAAACTTCATTCCAGAAGGAGTCAAGAAGCATAAGGAAGAAGATCATGATCCTAAGAAAGGTAATCATCATGCTCTTGTTGCAATTAATTAATTATCTGATTCATGGATTATAGATTATGGTGCATCACATCATATGGAAACGAAAGAGGAAGTTTTCACTTCTTTGATTTCATGCTCTAGAACCCCTATTCTCATAGGGGATGATACTCCAGTAGTAGTAGCAGGAGAAGGGAGAGTGAAACTCTCTAATGGAAGTTTTGAGAATGTTTTATATGTTCCAAATATTTCTATGAATCTTCTCTCAGCTTATCAGATCACTCAGAAAAGTAAAAAGGTTGAATTTACATCAGATTCAGTTTTTGTACTTGATATGCATGACAATTCCATTATTGCAATTGGTGAGGTGGATCACAAATCAAGGTTGTATAAATTCCAGGGATGATTTTAAGGATGGAATTTTTTTTTTAAATGTAGAAACCTTGGCGAATATTACTAATCCTTCATATGTCAAATATAAATGTTTGGCGATATTTTTTAAAAAATATTCAAATTTCTAAGTATTTTATATAGTTTTTATAAAATTTTGGCGATTTTAAGGTAAAATAATTTTATCCTATAGAATTTGGGCGAATCATTTTTAAAATAAAGAATCTCATTTTTGGAAAACCCATGGAAAATTAGCCAATGAGCAAAATTTAGCCCCTAAAATCATCCATACTAAATTCATGAGTTTGTTTATGATGACTCCTCTTTACTACTTACACATAAGGAGAGTAATTTACATGCACCTCCAGTGCAACATGTAGATACTTTTGTGCTTCCTTAAGTTCCA